>ML736361.1:0-55392 GCA_009193595.1 Aspergillus bertholletiae | reverse complement strand
CTCATTCTGACTTTTCTCATCAGCACACTGCTACTTACCCAGACTACCAGCTATCAACTAGTAATTAGGTTTGCAGCAGCCCATATAGGCATCCCCGTTGTCAGTAGATCAGGCCTAGGCATGTGATACGGCAGGGCGCCCTCCAACAACCAAGGGAGGAATTGCACACGCTTGTCAAGCGGCAGGGACAGGAAGTGAGTATGGAACGCTGCAAACGAATTCCCCCCTGTGACGGACGTATTAGAGCCTTGAACCCGTTTGGGCGATGGTTCATCCGGTCGGCGCAGCTTTCGCTTGCGGTGTTTAGATTGTTCACCACTGTGGGCGGGACGCGGAGGGTTGCCGGCCACAACGCTGCGACGGTCGTGAGGGGAGCTGATACATTGAGCCTCTTTTGCCTGTCCCAACACGACAGAGTCTCGCTGGCCAAGTGCACTGGTGAAAAGGGGGGGAGGGTCCGGATATGGACATATTGTCTCCGAAGGCTTAGCATCGTCGCTCGAGGAGAGGGGTTGATCTAGATCCCCAGCCTCCCATGACCCATCATCGGCGAGAATCAAAGGGTCGATGGGAAGGCTCTTTTGTGCACCTGGCACACTGTCAGCTACTCGGCCATTTAACAGATTCGCCCGCCCACTGCTAGTTGAGTGGGATGGCTTCTCACAAGACAGTTCGGACGTCGATGGCATAGAGGCTGGTTGAACGACATCCGGCAGAAATGTGATGACATACGCACTCCGAGGTCCGTGGGGTTGGATACGCAAAATTCCTCGGCCAAAAACCTCCTGGGCTTCACCAGTGGTGGACAGAAAGCTGCCGTCCAGCGGCCTCTGGAGTGAATTTGAATGTTCTCCCGTGGTGTCATCGGCCAACACCGAAGTACATCCTGCTGTTGTCTCAACTCGGGGCAAATGCCCACATCTCTTCGCCAGGCGTCCGTTTGATTCGCCAATGGGTCTGGATGTCAATGTCGGATAACCTTCGCTCTCATAGTTTTTGTTAGAGCTTTCACAAATATAGGGTTTTCGGCACGAAGTGTTCTTAGTCGTCGTGGTCGTTTGTCGGCCGGGCTCACAGATTGGTGAATTCTCGGAAACCGATCTGATCCGCTTCGACTCTCCGATATTCGTCTGCGGATGACAGGGGACACGGCAACTTTGTCTGATGGGTGATCTCTTAGGACCGGAGACGGCGCCCCTATCCTCTCGCCCACCTGTAACTGCGCTTTGGTCTTCGGGCCCAACGAGTCCGTATCTGAGGCTCTTCGTGCGATCTGCATTATTCTCTGCATCCTTTGCCCCACAGCTTGCGGCTTCCTGGCACTGAGAGTCTCCCACGGTGCTTTCTTCAATGTGAGAATTATCAGTTCGAGGTTCCCTTCCCGGGTAGAGCGTATACTCCAGGACACCTATCGAGGATGCCCGAGAGATACGTGCATAAAGATCGTCACAAATTGACGGCGTCGATCGTGCAGTGCTCTGGCGTGAAATCCGTGAAACCTCAATACTTTCTTCAGGCGAGCGCAGAGTCCCAGCTCTTGAGAAGACTATCATATGTTAGGGTCATATAAACCTATCTCCGGAAACCACGCCTACCTGGAACTTCTGGCTCAGTGGCAACCAGTCCAGAGTCAAAAGACATGGCAGGCTGCATTAGGAGAGACGCCTGCTTCTCCAACTGCGCCTGCGAGATATCCTCCAGAACAATCTTTTCGTAATGCGCGGTTTTGCGGCTATCGCCATCGCTTGTCTAGATTTGTGCTGGCTCTGACGTCGAAGCTGGAAAGCGTTGAGAATTAGTAAGGATATGAAACGGATGCACCGCATATTGCACATAGCACCAGATGAAGAGGCGCTCAGGCTCCAGGATATATATCCTTGGCGGTCTCATCGAGCAAGCCACAAGTCTGGCGCGTCCCTGGACTCTTCTCCAACATATTCAAACTGGGTTCTACCGGAGTCATACCTTCTATCCCGATGTCAAACTCATTGCAGATCCCCATCGTATTTCCACCAGGTGAGATGCTCGAACTCTGGGCGGTCTCTGGAGTACCGCTCCGGGTTGGAGCGCTTGCCGTTGAGACACCTGGCTTAGATGGAAGGAGGCTAGTTCGATGTGGAATTTGCGCTGAAGCTGAGGGGACTTGATATGGCTTCCAATGAGAGGTAGTGCCCGTTTTAGGCGGAGGATATTGGTAACAGAAGTTGATATTATCAAGGCTGATAGACATTTTTTAAACAAATATTGGGAGATTCCAGTGAAGATGGGGAGAGGATAAATGATGGAATGGCCAGTCATGGAAAGACAAGGGCTGTCGAAGCTCGAATTTCCGGGTGATGGATGGGCATTTATACCCGAAAGCATACCGTTCACAAAATAGGTCCAACATACGGGCATGCCCCTCCTAATCCGCAATATTGGGTGGACGGGAAGTTTGTCGGTCTGATCCTGCTCGAATCCGTAATCCGTCATAGCCAAAAGGAGGAGTGTGGAAACGATACATAGTGTCTCAGCGCGTTGCACGCACGATCACAGGTTCAGCATCATCGCAGCCCAATTAGCAGGCGGGAATTCTACCGAAGGAGTAGCCACGTAACACAGGAGTCCAGGATTCGTTGGTGACATCGTTGCGTTGTGAAGTCAGCCTAGCCTGAAATTGGCGGTGGTACGAACGGGCTTCCCACCACAGGTTGCAACAGGACCGCTCTTCGCAACTCGTCCTGCATACTACCATGTCATTCCAAATCGGACCCATCCGTCGCTCGCTTGAGGCAATCAGAAAGCACAACCAACAAACGATCATTTCCCGGTGCTGAGGGGTTTACGCAACCGGAATCTCCCAAACCCCATCCCGAGCGAGAGCAGCACCATTTGAGGCATTTTTGCCATTGGTTTTCAGGATCTGACCGAGTTCGCGAAGGCAACACTTGTCGAGGCTAGATGGCCCCGAGGGAAGTACCGTCAGCCGGCTGGACATGACGATGGGCCGCCTGGTGGGGCCTCCTCAAGACGTCCTTCCAGGTCATACGGCCAAGTCCGAGTTGAGCCCTCCAGTAAGATGAAGGAATAGAATTGCGGACGCGGTCCATGGTGACGCGGCGGTTTCACGGCTGCAAGTCGACGGTGGGCAGACACAGGCTGAGCGGTCCTTGTTGAGGGACGGTCATATCCGAAGATGGGGACCGGAGCAGACTGGTCCGGTGCGCGTGACAGGACAGCAGGGTGCTGAGGGACGTCGTTGCGAGGGGAAGTAAAACAAAGTGAGAGGAGGTGGTCGTCGAGCGACGCACCAGCGACTTTATATAGTTCAGCGGACGATGTGAAGACGGGCACAGGCGGCAGTTCCCTGCACGGTATAGCGCAGTAAACTAAACCCGACCAGGTCGGCGCCAAACCGCGTCAGGCAGCCACGGGACGGGCGCTAAACCCAGACGGGGGAGTTGCCGAAAACGGCGCCCCTCGAATTGTACAACAGAAGTAGTTTAGAACTGGTTAGAAACTACTTTATTTATTCTCTAAACGCCGCCGCCTCTCCATAAGCTCAAGTCTTAAGATCTCATTCTCCAGATTTTACTTATAACTGATTAATAACTACTATTTAACTACTTAACTAACTACTTATATAATAAATCTTGTAATTTTGCCCGTCTTTCCATAAGTTCAAGTTCTTTTTCCTCATTTTTAAGCTGTTTCTCCCGTAAACTCTCCTCTCTTTCCTTTAATTGTAACTTACGTTCCTGGAGCTCTATATTTTGACGTTCTTGCTCAGCCGATACGATATTCTGTGAAGAAACTCGACGAAGGCTCTGAGCGGAAGAGGATACTGAACTACTTATTAAGTGGTTAGTAACTGCTTATTAAGTAATTAGAAATAAAATTACCGGTTACCACCTCGACCCCGAGGTTGTGACTGAGATCTGGGAATATATTCAGACTGAGTCGATCTATTTGATCTAAGTAATTGGTAAGTACTTTCTAAGTAGTTAGGAGAATATGGAGAGATTCCTACCTGTCCTCACTATTTTGGGATGATAAATGTGAGATAGATCTTCTAGATTGACTGAATGATCGTTCTGACTGATTTTCAGAATAACTTGATAAGGCAGAACGTCGGCGTTTACGGCCCCCTAAAAACTACTGTTAGTATTCAGATATTAGGTACTTCCTAAGTACTTTAGAAGTAATTACTTACTCTCCCGGCTCATATGACGTAGATAATTTGTTTCCATATTAGAAGTTCGATATGAATGATGAATATTAAGCTGTTGAAAGGCATTATACTGCAAAATATCATCTTTATCTAGCTTAGCAGAACTAATTTTAATTAGTTAAATTAGAACTAGTTCTGCACTGGTTTAGAAGTAGTTTAGAAGTACTTACTTTTTCACTGCATCAATTAAGCTCAGATATTTACCCGATGCGTATGACTTTTGATGAGACTGCTCAACAGCATTTGTATGGTGCCGTAATTGATCAAAATAATAGGGTTGAATTCCAGAACATGCTTTAATTAACCCTGCTTTGATAATTGGACTTTTTTTCTGGATTGCCCAATTCTGAACTTTCTCATCTTCATATTCTATTAATTAGTTAG
Organism: Aspergillus bertholletiae; assembly: GCA_009193595.1. NCBI lineage: Eukaryota > Fungi > Ascomycota > Eurotiomycetes > Eurotiales > Aspergillaceae > Aspergillus > Aspergillus bertholletiae. The sequence continues at coordinate 50,798 of ML736361.1, read as the reverse complement.
CAAGGGCTTTATAAGTGCTTCTGAAGTAGTTACTAATTAATAGATCAATCAGTGTATCGTAGTCCTCCTCAGATTTGCATTCTAATAAACTTATCATACGACTCCATAGAGCAGACCCTTGCTGTCTTGAACCGATTGCTTTTAAAATTGTACGTTGAAAATGAACACGGCAAAATATAATTATATGTCGAATATGCCATGTACTATCTCGATGGCGAGGATCAATCTCAGCAAGATATTGGCCAAGACCTAAACACTTAATAAGTAGTCTCTAAGTACTTAGAAAGTACTTACCAGTATATTGCTTAGTATCCATATCAACGATAATCCCATATATACCAGAACCATGGATCGGGTCAAAAAGTACTGGCCTCTGAGTAATCTGTTGGATTAGATTAAAGACACGCTTAAAAAGCAAGTAATATCCCTCAGTAGTGAAGATACGGAGTAAAGTAATTACTATAACTGCTTAGCAAGTACTTCAGAAGTAGTTAAATTTTACTTACTTTTGCATTGATCAGGTAAAAAGGTTGCAAATAAAACTTCATTCATATCTTTAGACCGGAGGCGTTTATAGGACATATCTACCTCAAAAGAAGATAGATTAGAGAGTAATTGAATCTGCTCTTTATATCCACATATTACCATAGTCCCCTGGGAATCATGATAGTACTCTTGGATATAGTCCTAAGTACTTGTTAAGTAGTTGTTAGGCACTTCGTAAGTAATTGTAACTAACCTTTAGAGATAGATCAATATTCTGTAAAAAGATAAGTCCATCGATATCCTGCCCCTTAGGATATGATAGTAATCGTTGTTTCTGAATAATTGCTGCAATTCGATCTTTATTACTGAAGGCTGAATGAATCTCTGATAATGTTGAAGCATTATTCTGCTGACAAAATGCTTCAAGTTGAGGACTTCGAAGAAACTGTGCTATTTAAGCATTTAGTAAGCAGTTTTCAAGTACTTAGAAACTAATTACCTGTAGTAAGAGAAGGGTCTCTTATCTGCTCAATAATCTTTTTAACCCCCTGGAGGATTCTCTCTGGTGCCTTGTTTGGTGGAGGTGGAGGATGCTTATGTATACCGTGTGATGTAAATAAAAGAAAGGGACATCTAGTGATATCCACAGGAACCATAGCATTAAAAATAACATCACATTGGACCTTTACTAGGCGCCCAGGGCCCTGTACATGATCTAGATCTTCAAATCAGTTAGAAAGCAGTTGCAAAGTAGTTCTCAACTACTTACCACAAAATTTACGTCTTGTTGTCATTGGCTCAAACTTTACACATTTTTCTGTTGGTGGAAGAATCTCTTTATTGAAAAGATCCTCTAGAAATGCTAGATCAAGCACTGTATGACCTTGAATAGCTCCCCGATGATGTTTATTTAAAAAGTCGGAGGTTTCGTTAATACACCCAATATAGGGATCATTTTCACCCAGAACATTCTAAATCAGTTAGTAAGTACTTTCTAAGTATTGATATATAAAATACTATACCAATCGGGGTTGCCGCTTAAAAATTGGTTTACATGTTGGGAGTTGATCAATACAGGCATAACCCTTTTTAAAAAAGGCAAGCTTTGAGCGATAATAACTATATACAATAAGTATTTATCAAGCAGTTAGAAACCGATTATAAAGGACTTACCTATATGCATTGCGCTTTCCTTGATTAGTCTGTAAGACTTCAATATTTTTTTGATACTCTTGCATCTGTTGCCAAACTGCTTCATTTACAGATGTATGATGATAGGATAATAGTGCAGGGCTTAAATATTCACATGCAATAATTCCAGAACATCTCCATGTCCATTTTCTAGTATGGCACCCAAGAAATGGGCAATATACTGGACGTTTTTGGCATTTAAGCAGATGTCGATTATATTGAATCTAGACATAATCAGTAAGTACTTGCTAAGTGATTTATAAGTACTTACATCGTGTACTAGTTGCTCAGCTTCAGCCTGTGACTGGCCTTCTAAGGCAACAACATATGTATATCCATCAACATGACTTGTTGGATAGTCAGGTAAATCATTAATGTACTCCAGGTGAAGTGTAGTGAGGGGTGAGGCTTTGGCCTGAGTCAGAAAAATGGGAATCAGAGGCTCCTGTAGTACTAGTTAGTTACTAAGTACTTTATAAGTAGTTAGATCCTTACCTCTGGATTTGTATCTAACTGATTATCTGAACCAGAAGCATTCAACGTATTGTAATCCATGTCGGTAATCAGTTACAAATTAGTTAGAAAACGCTTAGCCCTTTTAGGAAAATAGTAAAATACAAAGGAAACTGGGTGGTTGCAGATAAGTTGGTATCGTTTTTCGGGTGGTGCGAGCCGAAACCGCTTAGTAATAGATTTTAGATCATGTGACCCACAAATCCCACAATACCAAAATTTCAACTCACATGACCCCTTTCAGAGCTTTTACATTACACCTACCATCATCACCAGTCCCCCCCCTGCCAATATGGCTTCCCTAGCAAAAAATGTATGTAAAACTACTTACTGACTGTTTATTGATTATTTAATCGATTCAGCGCTAAAAAAAAACGATGATTTAGCGTTATTACAATTGGTACAAAATTCAGGTGGAGGGAGGATCATTGGAGTTGCCAGCATACGAAGAGGTGAGTCACTTTCCCGGTCGCCAAGTACTTTCGAAGTACTTGGTAAGCAGTTACTGTTGCATCGGTGACAAGTAATATTTTTAACTACTTATGAACTACTTACTAACTACTTGGACTAGCATGGTACAAGTCGCTCTTTGCCGAAGACGTCTCGGTGATGTCCCTATCCCCCTCTCCCGGCCCTGCCGGCTCCCCTCCCCCCCCGGCTGCGCCCCCGGTCGCCCCCCCTCGCCCCCCCCTGTTGTCCCCGCGGTCCGGCCTTCTCTCCCCCTCAAAAAAGATGGTACTGTAAGTAGTTCCCAACTAGTTTTCAACTAGTTCCCAAGTACTTACTGTTGCATCGGTGACAAGATTTTTAACTACTTACTAACTGCTTATAAACTACTTAGCCCTTATATATTCTTAATTAGTTAATAAGTACTTTCGAAGTAGTTAAACTTTACCTGGAGATATTCATTGGCCTGAGTTTCTGTATCGGAATTATCCATAGGATCAAACTCCATACTGGGAAATGGATGGAAAGTAGTTTTGAAGTACTTAGTCTTTTTTCGGTATAGACTGGAAATAAAAAGGAAATCAGAATTCAGTAAAATTTAGATGTAATTTATAAGGTCATGCGAGTTATTCCTGCTTATTAATAGTCTTGGCAGTCACGTGTGAAGGGGTAGGCTCGCGCGAGCTTTTCAAACAGCTTATGTGGGCTGTGTACACGGAAACTGGAATTCGTTTACAATCTTCGGGATTTATAAGCATGACTTGACTCGTTCTGCTTATTAACTGTCTTGGCAGTCTCGTTTTTTGTGGGTAAGTGCCAACCGAACTCGCAGAGGGGGTGGGATGACCTGTGTACACCCACGCCATGTGGTTGCGTGGTTGCCAGGTTACAGGTCAGCTGAGAGATGGTTGTGTTAGTAATGGCACGTGATCCACACTCAAGCCGACCGCCTACCGATAAGAACTACCTATCCGTATGATCTGATGATCGATTCAACTACTCTACCTACACCGAATTGCCGATTTTGAGTAGAATTTTAAACCTCCATTCATGACTCATTAATAAGACTTCTATCGAAGCAGCGCTAGCAGATATATAATCTTTGATGCCAGGGGGAATTGCTTAATTATACTACGATGGCAAAGAAGTATGGTATTGATTGAAATGCTCGATTCAGGCACATTCACACCACCGCGAAGTCCTGAGTCTAGACTCTAGACATCTAAAGACTAAGCGTAATATCAATTGACTAAACCAGGCCAAAGGCAATAAAGATGTAGTATATAATTATATAATTATAAATTCCTCAAACACCTACATTACATAGTCCGCCAGGTGCACATTAGAGCATTTCAATTATATATATTTTTTGTAGCTACGGCAGTCGCACATGGTTAGTTAGCAAAGAGCCACAATTCCCAATAGTATTGTTGTATACAGCATAGATCAGTATATTAACTAAAACTAGTGTCATAGTTTTGATTATGACTACTAACAGCACTGCTGTTCTTGTTCCTCTCCTGGGGTTGAACCCGAATATTGAGATCATCGCACCGCGGATATACTATATATAATCGGTTCATTTGGCACCGAAAATTTGCCGAGAGAGTATTAGTATTCTTCCGGCGGGCCGATCCATGCTAACCTTCACGTGGAGCTCCGGAACAGATGTCGGCAAAATCGGTTGTTTCTTGTAAAACAAATATAAACCATCCATTGGGACATGATGATCTTCCTCATCTTTTTCGCAAATAGGAACGAAGTTTTCTTTATTAAATACCCGTAGGTGCACCTCTAACAACCGTGATTCATCGCCAGTTGCTTTGAAAATAAATATTCACAATTTACACCTATTGAAACATGCGGCATGACGGCCTCAAGAACCGAGGGAATAAAAGCTAGAACAAGGGAAAATAAAAGGAAGGGTACAAAAGAGAACCACCAAGGAAGACATATCTCAGAATATATAACAAACACACTCCTTTACTTTTTATCCGCTACCCCTTTAATGAGAGGCCATCAACTTCTTGATCTCCGCAATAGCACGGGCGGGGTTCAGGCCCTTGGGGCAAGTCCGCGAACAGTTAAGAATGGTGTGGCAACGGTAGACGCTCATGCTGTTATCCAGGGCGTGCTTGCGCTCAGCGGTCTTCTCGTCACGGGAATCGGCCAACCAACGGTACGACTGGAGGAGGATAGCAGGTCCGAGGTACTCCTCGCTGTTCCACCAGTACGAGGGGCAAGAGGTGGAGCAGCAGGCACACAGAATACATTCGTAGAGACCATCCAACTTCTTGCGGTCTTCGGGGCTTTGACGGAATTCGAGGCCCTACGTGGAGGTTAGAACATGTTATCATCACTGTCGGAAGTCTGGGGTCAGATGTAGGCACTCACATCCTCGGTCTTCGTATCGCGCTGCAGGTAAGGCTTGATCGACTTGTATTGCTTGTAGAACTGGGTAAGATCGGGCACCAGATCCTTGACGACATAGGTGTGAGGCAGAGGGTAGATGCGGGACTCCTTAGCGGTGTCGGTAGGAATGCGGCCTATATAGAGCACAGTCAACACCCCAATTCCTCCATAGCAGTGCAGGAAAAGATGGCGAGTCACGTACACAAGCAGGCGAGAGTGTTGACACCATCGATGTTCATGGCACAACTTCCACAAATACCTTCACGGCAACTTCTCCGGAAAGTCAGGGTGGGGTCCATCTCGTTCTTGATGCGGATGAGGGCATCGAGCATCATGGGTCCGGTCTTGTTGAGGTCCAGAGAGTAGGACTGCATCTTGGGCTTCTCGGTCGGCTGGTCGGGATTCCAGCGGTAGACATGGAAAGTCTTGGTGCGTGGTGCTTCGGACGGGTTGGGATCCTGTGCAGTTCAAGTCTTAGATTCGGGAACAGTCTTAGGACTGGCGAAACCTGTTTCCGCTCACCTGAGCAGCCGCTTCGACGGTCGCATAGGAGCGAGCGAAGACAGCGGGGCGGAAGAGAGGCTTCGAGGATGCGACAAGGCGCGAGGTTGAGCGAAGGGCAGCCATGGCGGGCGAATGGACACTTGACGCGCAAAGAGGCGATGGAAAAAAAGTGGGATAAAAAGCGAGGAGAGGCGGAGAAGGTGGCAGTCGTCAATAGAGAGGGGAGAGGGGCGGTCAAGTCAACCAAATGAACAGCCAGCCAGCGGCAGCGACGAGATGAAGTCGAAGGGAGTTGAGAATGATGTTTGTGAGCTTTACCCAAGAGGTAACCTCGGGTTTGACGGCCGGCAGGGAGCTGACTCAGCACGCGGGCCAATCATGCAAAGGCTAATTGCAAGCGTCGGGGATACACGGCGAATGTTCACTCATTGTTTGGGGAAATTCAATTCCCTCGAGTCGCACGTGAGAAGCGACACAACTACGACGGCAGAATTACTGGCGATCAACAATAACAACAACCACAAGCATTGTGACCGATTTATCAGAGATCGAGAGGCTCCTGGAGTATAGATACTACCAAAACACCTGACACTCTCCAATGCCTCTGTTCTTCTCCTTATTACATCACGAATCAATTTGCCTTCGCCAATTGCCGCTTTCCCAAAGGGGCAACGGAACCGAGTGCAGTTGCCGTTTCGACCTGAAGGCTGAGGCATGCACTGGGAAGCCGCCTCAGGCGTATAGCCGCCTCAGGCATAAAGGCTTCTCCCGATTTATGGACTAATCCTGTTCCGGAAGAGCACCACATTGGCGAAGGCAACGAGAATATGGGCCAATCATTGATAAATGCACTCTCTGGCAATTGAGAAACCTGAAGCATAACGAGCTCAAATAGGACATCATCAGTCCCTTCTGGGCCCGAACATTTGCTTCTACCAGACAAGATTTAAGTTGGTTAAGATTCATATGTGGCGTCTTCTCAGTTCTGGACTATAGAACAAACAGTCTTCTCCTCGGTACTAAAAGAGACGTTCAAATTCTCCTATCCCCTTTAATTAATTAGCCCTGTCTTGAATGAAATGAGGATCTACTGATTGTGGCTACTAATCCACTACCAGCCAGTCCACTGGACATTCCACCATCTCCAGAGCCCATAATAGCCCCGCCTGTCATCCGAGCTTATTATGAACTTGAGGGTTGCTCGTTTACTTGGCACAAAGGAATATTGGCTTAGTTTCTGCTTCAAAGGATGATATTATGTGCCAAGTGGGAAAATGACCAATTGACGCCAGTATAGCAAGCTCTGACGAAGCATACAACTGATCATGCTTCTGGATGAGTGATAACGCTTATGAGCATTCCCTTAGAGGACAATTATTAAGCAAGGCGACTTATATGCTAGTATATTGACTACTGTTCGTGAAGCGGCTATTTTACGTTGAAAGGCTTACATGTCACCAAAAGCGGTTGACTCCTCATTATTATCTGTAGGCGTGCTTTTTAAGAGGGGAGTATCAGCGTTTTAGATTGAATAACGCTTCTCGACGGTGATAGGGGGTGAGACAAGTGCCAAGGGGGGGAGGTTGAATGACAAGTCAGATATACCCTTCATATACCGATGGTTTATAATGGGGGAATATGCCAGCAGCCCTTACATTAAATTAAGAGTAGTGGTTGAGATGCGTAATAGGGACCCAGCTTCTCGCCACATGTTACTTTGTCGATGAAAATATGCTCGGCTATCACGTTCTTGAAATAAGCATTACTATGACTTTAAGAATCATGGGCAAACGGATAGCTCGGGGTTTGCTCTAGTCCGATTATATTCTCAAGGTTTTATTCTCCGAGGAGGTTGTTGAAGAGGATCTGATATTGTCAGGAACCGAAATCCGAGCGGCCCACTGTGGACCGATTTCACAGCGTTAGATGCCCACAACACGAAAGTAGACATTTCTCCGTAGAATTTCAATTCTCTAAGGATCCTAACGTGCTGGAAAAGGAGACTTTAGAGTAAGTAGCAAATGAAACAAACACCTTTATAAAGACAGCATGTCTCCAAAAGCGAGTAGTAGCCGAAGGTGGGAAAGAAAGAGCTTAAACGTGTTGATCAGCTGCACGGAGCAATAAATGCTGATCGCTCAGCCCTAATTCCAGCTTGCCATATGAATGCATCACGTCTACTACATCCCATCCCAAAAAATTGTCGATTTGCAATGCTACTTGAAAATCTTGAAAACATGGTTTCGGTAGATCTCCGGCAGCTTAAACCACGCGCCAAGCCGGAGAAATTACTCCATAGTGAATGAACTATTCTGCATAGCCTGAGACTAAACATTTAGACTACCGAACTTAGAGAACCGGAGTGGCAATCATGAAACCACCGTTAATCATGATTAATGACCCTCCACCAAACAGCTCCAGCGGCCATTATTGGCCGTTTTGGTCGGTGTACCTCAGAATCTACATTCAGGGGAACATGGTTAAGCACCAGCTGGATCTCGTACCTTGCTCCTCAGGAGTGGAACCCTGATACCTCCGGTGGAAGGAATGGATCTCTCGACATAAGATTACTCAGGTTGTTTAGCCCCAGCAGGCTGGGACAAGGTTTTACTTTGCAGCCCCGGCCTGGAGTTTGTCGGACGTTTCATGTCTAGTCTCCGCTTAGTCCTATTCTAGGATATAATACGACCAAAAGGGTGTTGCCTTTCGCAGCTTCGCCGAGGCCTTACATATAAAGGTAAGAGCCTTTCTCTGGTGGTCCGGATTGTCAACCCATTCATTCTTTGTAATTCACCCTTCAGTCCTTCCTTTCCTTTCATTTGTACTCCTTTCGAACATGAAGTACGCGTCTTTCATTGCCGCTGCTGCGGCTGCGCTCGCCAGCGCTGTTAACGCTGCCGGCGTTTCCGGTGCTGCTGAGGGTTTCGCCAAGGGCGTCACTGGCGGTGGCAGCGCTACCCCCGTTTACCCTTCCACCACCGATGAGCTGGTCTCATACCTCGGTGACAGCCAGGCGCGTGTTATCATCCTTACCAAGACTTTCGACTTCACCAACACCGAGGGTACCGAGACCACTTCGGGCTGCGCCCCCTGGGGTACTGCCTCTGGCTGCCAGCTGGCCATCAATAAGGACAACTGGTGCAATAACTACGAGCCCAATGCTCCTACCGTGAAGAGCATCACCTACAACAAGGCTGGTGTTCTCGGTATCACCGTCAACTCCAACAAGTCCATCGTCGGCCAGGGAAGTGCCGGTGTCATCAAGGGCCGTGGTCTCCGTATCGTCAGTGGTGCCAAGAACGTCATCATCCAGTGGGTATTTCCGGATCCATAGTGGCCTATAGCTCATACTAATCGTGGTACAGGAACATTGCTATCACTGACATTAACCCCAAGTACGTCTGGGGTGGTGATGCCATCACTCTGAACCAGGCTGACCTTGTCTGGATTGACCACGTCACCACTGCCCGTATTGCCCGTCAGCACATCGTCCTCGGCACCCAGGCTGACAACCGTGTCACCATCTCTAACTCCCTTATCGACGGTCGCTCCGACTACTCCGCTACCTGCAATGGCCACCACTACTGGGGTGTCTACCTGGACGGCTCCAACGACATGGTCACCATGATGGGCAACTACTTCTACTACACCTCCGGCCGTATGCCCAAGGTCCAGGGCAACACCCTCCTCCACGCTGTCAACAACTACTTCCACAACGTCCAGGGCCACGCCTTCGAGATCGGCACTGGCGGCTATGTCCTTGCCGAGGGTAACGCTTTCCAGAACGTCGATGCCCCCGTCGAGTCCCCCATCAGCGGACAGCTTTTCAGCGCTCCTGATGCCACCACCAACTTGCAGTGCAAGTCCGTCCTCGGCCGTGCTTGCCAAATCAACGCCTTCGGCAGCTCCGGTTCTTTCAGCCAGGCTGATACTGCCGTTATCTCCAAGTTCTCTGGCAAGAACATCGCTACTGCTCACGTTGCCTCAAACATCCCCAAGTGGGTCATGGCTAACGCTGGCCAGGGCAAGCTCTAAATCATTGAACAAGATATTGCCGTTTGAGCTGGAAGCATGGGCGAGAATGTTGAAGTTCATGTGGACAATAATTAATCTTCGTGTATTTATTTATCTTTAATACATCAGTAAGCTACAATATTATTAATTTAGCTTCAATCGCGTTTGTTTTAGTATTTGTAAAAAAATACTGCATTACTAGATAAGATGAAGTATCGTGCTGAGAATATCCCTCTTGCTTTTGCCTACCATACTATTGAAAGATTCCACTGGCGGTTCAGTTCAAGTGGGTGTCCCGTCTTTCAACTGTGACACCAACAGAGTTGAGAAATGCAATCAACTTGAAAGCCATCCATGACAATTTTCCCACTTGCTGCATGTACATACTATGCACCTGTAGCATGGAATATTGTTCCCTAGAGTAAAGGTAATACCCAGCGTCACGTTATTAGTGGAGAGGTCATAAAGTATATGATGTAGATAATACTCCACATACTCTCTACCATGATCTACAAGGATTTGTATATAGGGTTCACGATCGTCGGCGGAACCCTCAGGTCAAGATAAGGTCCGACAGTATGGCCTCAAGAGGAAAGGATGCACGAACACACCCACCGGCCCCCACATGTTACCTGCTCTCACATCCTGTACGCGTAATGCCGACGATCTTGTCGATCCGTGTTTACGTGAAACATCACGTAGTTTATAAGGACAACGATGCTCAACTAAAAGCTTTCTCTCGCATATAGAACATGGCAAGCGCTAATATCGTCCTTCGTTGACAGTTTACAGCCCCCATAGCATGGCTCATGAGCAACTCTGCCGAAACAAACCAAACAGCACCTCCTGGGCAACATCGTTAATACCAGCAACAGGCAGCCGCGATCGTCAATCCAATCATCAGATTTTCGTCGTACGGACAGAGAGCTTTGGCGACAACCTTTTTTACCATTCTTCTACGACATAATCCTCAGATGCTCCACCGTTGGGGACATTAATCGATTGATACATATCAACTAGAGCCTACCTCCCTGAACATCGTACGATATTCGGTTTCCCAGCAGACGAGAATAAATTGTGCCCTCTGCTCCGGTGGCGCGAGGATATTCGGTGGCTTGAGCGTTTTCAACGTGAGGTCGACATCACTATTGTCTCCGAATCACACGATCATGTCTTTTGTAACATGGTTATGACCAGGTCGGTGAAGACGGCTGCCAGAGAGATAGCTGGTCGAAATCTGAAACGGAGAAATGATAGCGATATGGCTGGATTGGATTTATCTTGCAGCGCTCTCGGCCCTTGCTGGCGGTAAAGGCGCGGAGTTCCTCTTGCTGTCGTTGAAGAGAGCGACTTTGAAGAGCTCCTTGAATATTATCGGTTGGATATTTGTGATTCCATCCTTGGTTATATTTGGTGGAAGGCGCGTGTTTGGCAGGGTGCAGGGTCTCAGCTGGATTTTCTTTAGTTGTTCCTCACTGGTATTTGGCTTACCGTCGGTAAGAGGCATATTGACTTGGGTTTTTGGGATACTATCAAGGCCGAAAGGCTGATCATGTGAGTATTGAGTAGTATTTTGACTCATACTAAGCAAATGACGACACCTGGGCTTTGACCAAGTCAAACAATGAAACCGTTCCGATTATAAGACCAGAAGAAAAATTGGTAATGACAATAATTGTGTAACTGGGTAGAGCGAATCAGAACCCCCGAGCCACATAATACAATAGCCCGTCTAGCCTGATTACCGCAAATGGAAATACTTGACCCCCTCCAGAATTCTATAAGTACGGGTGGAAAGCGCATACGCCCATATTCCTTCATCATGAGACATACACCTACGCCATGGAGTCTACATTTGTCTATATCACCAGGACTTATGAGGCCACGACACAGCAATATTCTGAACATAAACCCGCTTCGGCTCTTTCCACCCCTAGTCTTCCTCCTTCATCCTCCTCCAACCCCCACACAAACACATTAAACTCTACATCTGCCGGAGTCCACTCATATTCCTACCATGGCTGAAGGACACAAAATTCAGAATCTATTCGCCAAACTCAAGAGACTTGGATCGAAGACCAAAAAGGTCCGAGTCCAAGATCCTCTTCCCGTTGAGAAGAAGAGTGCTCCAGAGGCTGACTCTGAAAGCTTTGGAAGTTCTTCGAGAAGACAATCAACTTCTTACCACTCTGAGATGAAGCTCGCTCTAGAGCCTCTGCCTGAGTCTGAGCCTGAACCTGAACCTGAATCTGAGCCTGAGCCTTATGGATTGAGGAGGGTACCCACTCCCTGCCCTGTCTTCGGAACAGCTGGAAGAGTGAGATACATGGGGTGACCCTAAGGGCACTAGTTATTGGAGTCTTACGGGTATGCCTGTATTATACCATTTTGAATGACTTGACTCGCCCTACTTTACTGAAACCTCATGTTTGGCGGTTACTGTTGCTCTTGCTCTGGCTCGAGTGCAAAGCATATTTATTATCATGTGTGGCGCATATTTCCCTTCGTGGGATTTGATGATGTGATGTTAGATACCAGGACTCTCCGCTGCTCAACATAAACCGTTAGCATGATAAATGCGCTCGATGTAGCGTTTTCATTTTTTCATTTTTTCGATATTAGTTTCTGAAATACACTCTTTGATATTATCTTCAAACCTCGACTTCCTGATCATAAAGCAACCAACAGGCTCTAGAGAGCGTACCATCTATTCCGAGGTAATCCCGCCCTTTGTATATCATAAGGATGGATTTTATAGCTTTTTGCTATGCACGATTCAACGGATTCTGCATGATTTCGCTATACATAACGAAGTAGCCATGTTTTTGTACGTGACTTAGTAGCTCATTCTGGTGTCATGTAAATGAGCTCATAGATCGCCGCTTCAGGACGGAATATCTTACTCTAAGAGAACCTTTGAAGCGAATAGTAGTATAATGTGAATCGGAATATGACCAGTCCGGTATGAAGAGCCAGAAATTATACATACAAAAATGTCTAAGAAACGAAAAGTGTATAACAAACAGCACGCTCATCGCTAAAATAGCAAGGGGAAGGAAAGAAAAAGGATCACAGAAGAAAGGGGTCAATCATGGAAGGAAGAAAAAAAAAGCTAGCAAATCAAAAGCATTCGACAAAAAGTGAAGACATCATCGTATCTGTTCGTTTTTATTTTCGTTTTCTCGTTTCTTGTTTTTCTTTTCTTTTCTTCTTCTCTCTCTTTCCCAATTGCTACCGGTGTATAGGTCTCTCGACGGTTGTTTCAACTTTCGGTGATTTTGCCTATCCTCTTCAGTTCGCGGAAGCGTAGTTATAGCTGCTGTAGTAAGGACTCGGAGTGTAACAACTGTAAGACGAATTTCCATATGAAGCAGTATTCCCGTATGAGGAATTACTTGCGTAAGGAGACGTATTCGCATAGGAGGATGAGGTGGTATAGGAGGTTGGGGTGGTGTAGGAGGCTGGGGTGGTGTAGGAGGATGGGGTGGTATAAGAGGATGGAGTGGTATAGGAGGAAGAAGTCGCGTTGGAGGCTGAATTACCATAGGAGGATGTGGTCGCGTAGGTGTACCCATAAGAAGGGCTGTGGGAGTAATCGCCATAAGACGGAGTCGAGCTCTGCGTGCTTCTCCCCATAGAGCTGAAGATGCTAGGTGGGGAGTAAGCAGACAATGGGGAGCTGCTGCTCGAAGATGCCAGCACGCCGACGGAGCTATAGGCAAGGGCCGTCGAGGACTGAGGGCGAGTTGTTGTGGGAAGGGAGAATTGGTATTGACTTTTTGCGCCGGATTTAAATTCTGTTGGCTGGAAGGTGGTTGCTCGTGGGTCGAGGACCTTTTTCGGGCCGGACAGTGAGTTGCTCCAGCGGGATTGAGATAGCCCAGCTGGTTTGGACTCAGCTGGCTTTGGCTCGGGCTTCTGGGCTACCTTCGCAGGCTCCGGCTGTGGACAGCTTTCACTGGCTTTAGGAACGGCTTCTGTGGCGACGTTCTTTTCTTCCTCGACGGGCTTCTCTTGCGTCTCCTCGTCTGCCCATGTTGCACTTTCCTTTTTCTCTTCCTCCCTTGGCATGCTCTCTGGCTTCTGCTCCTCTAGCTGGGGTTCCACTAATTTGAGTTCCTTCTGGCTCACCTCCTCCGGCTCCGCAATGCTCAGGCTATCATCTTGCTGCACCACCTGCTTCGCTTCTTGATTCTCAGTGATATCCTCAATCCACTGTACAGAAGCGCCCTCATCCTCCTTCTCAACCATTTCAACCTCCACCCGGACCTCAACCTTGTCGTCGATGGCCTCCTGCCCAGCAGGCTCCTCCTCAAAGGGCACTTCTCCCTCCTCCTCCTCCTCCCCTGCGTCATCTTCATCTTGCTCCCAACTCTCCACCTCAATCTCTTCGTGTCCCTCATCTTCACCCTCAGTTCTCAACTCTTCAACTTCCCCAAGCTCCACAGAAACCTCATCATCACCCAAAGAGACACCAACCTCATAGCCATGCGAACCAACAACGACCCCACCATCCAAATCACCGAGCCCTTTCTCGCTCTCCCCATCCCCATAAACCACCAGCTCCTCTTCCCTATCCTGCTCTAAATGTCCCCTAACCCCATTGACCATCTTCGCCTCGCCAACCCCAACCTCTTCCTCCTCCACACCATTGCAAAAGCCAGATCCAGACTCCTGAAGAACCTGCTCGACGATCGCAGCCGAAATCACCCGTACCTCCTGTCTCCGGCGCTGGCGCTCTCGTTCCTGCCGAGTAGACCGCCGCTCCTCGACATAGTCCTGGTACAGAGTGAACCTGGTCTTGAACCAGAGGGTGAAGACCGAGGCCAGGACGAGGGTTGTGGTTCTTTTGCCGACGATGGATAGGATTAGCAGGAAGGTGAGGAACTGGAGAGTTATTGTGAAGAAGGGCGGTGTTCTTGTTGTTGGTTGTAGGACTTGGGGCATTGTTGTTAGGGACATTGTGTTTTTCTTTTTTTTTTTTTTTTTTCTTTAGGTAGGATATTAGGTAAATCAATCAACTATCAAAGTTGATGAGATGAGAAGAGAAGTTGTAGTGACGTAGAAATTGGGTAGGTAAAAAAACACCAAATACTAGTATTAATACTACAAGAAAGATGGATAGATAAAATAAAGAGATAAAATAGAACCCTCAACAACAGAGAGAGAGAATAAATAAATAAATAAATAAAATAAACTAAATAGTTGATATCTCATCAAGAACAACCAAGCAAAGAAAAGAAATCCCAACCCCGAAAGAAAAGAGCACCCAAAATCTAATATATCAGAAATGAACCATCTCAGGCACACACCTACAAAGCCACAGACAGGGCGAATGGGTGCCCAAAGGCGAGAGCCCACGAGGCTGATTACTTCACCCACCACCCCCAGGCAAAAATAAACTAAAGAAAAGAGAAAACAAGGGGGATTCCAAGAGACAGGGCCAACTAAGCTATTTTTGGCGAGTAAGCTGCAATATACAACACATCGTACGTGGTTGTGTTCTTGCGGTAAGGCAAGTCGAGCCACGCATGCTTCGGTGCCAACAAATCGCGGTTGCGGGTTTTTGTGGAGATTGGCGTGTTGGTTTGGTTTTTGTGAATTGTCTTTTTTTTTTCCCCCTTCGTTTAATCCCTGTTGTAATGGGTTGATTGGTGATTACTCTGTTATTCCATACTGTGGATACTCTCTTTTCTTTTCTCGGTGTTTTTCTTTTTTTTCTTCCTTTTTTTTTTTTTCCCAGGTGAGGTACCTAGGGCACGGGGTCGAGGATGGGAAAAAAATAAGGTGCGGTGGACTAAAACCCATACCTAACCCTAATGAGACAGAGAACGAAGAGCGCGATCGCCGCGGACACATCCGAATCCTTGAATCCTTTCTGCATCCTGCACGCTAACTAACTACTTCGTGCTAAGTAATAGTGTAACCCGTCTACCGGCGGTCAAGTCTTATTGGCCCTGTCCCACTGAGGCAGAGCGAACAATTGCCGCCGGTTTCTCTTCGGTCTCCATCGCTGAGTGGCTGCTTCGCGACGCGGTTACAGATATCAAGACATGAGATGTGTCGCGTGTATATTTGACCACATTTTGGGGGATATCATTGAGTTAATATTACACAAATAAGATAGACGGACGCTAACGCTTAACGTGCAGACCAAATAAACAGAGACGAAATTCCGCCCAACGCGGCAATCCCCGTATAACCTTTCCAAAGGACTAGAAGCGCGTCGGCGAAGGCGTCCTTGTTTTCCTGGGTCGCGTATGTGCCGGAGTGGCGGCCTGTGTGCCCGATAGACATGTCAGGTAAGCCTTGGGAAGAGAGGTAGTTAAATATGACGGTCCCGCTTATGGGAATGGCGATGCACATACCCCATGTGCGTAGGATTGAGTATATCAGGATTGACGTTGCGGATACTTGAGCGCTTTCACGGGTTCCCTGTCCGGTGTAGAACCTCAACGTATTTACATGGATACAAAGGTTATATCCGGTCATAAGGAGAGCCGACCCCAGCCCAGCGACCAGAAGGATAATAACCCAACCCGGTGTCGGGATTGATGCGTTCAGTAAAAGTGAACATCCAGTGGCGGTAATGGTCAGCAACCAGCCTACGCGAGTGACCCAGGCGGAGATATGTGGTCGTCGGTAGAACTGGGTTGTGCCCGAGATCATCAGAGCAGGAACAGCTAGGCCTGTGAGAGCAACTAGACTTAGCCCGATAAATGTGGTATCAAGCGACTTGACGAAGAGGAGATAAAGTGGCAGACAATGGAGGTGAGAGGATAACTAAAATCCGTATTAGTTGTGATCCTCCCAAATAGATCGACCCAAACCAAAGGCGAACATACAACAAATCCATGTAAGAAGCCGCCTGTCTGCAGCATTGTTGATGGGAGGTCCTGAAATACCCTCGAGCTGAACATTGGTTGCATGGCCCACATCGTCTCGTAGAGAATCAACACAATGAAGAAGATGCCACCTGCACATAACGGCAGTAGGGTGTGCCAGTTACCCCAGTCATATTGGGTCCCCCCCCAGCCGACCCCAGTAAGAAGGGTTCCCATGCCAAGCAGAGTCAGCATGACACCAATCCAATCCATAGTGCGGAACTTGCTCGTGGCGCTAGGTTTGTTTCCTTGTCCATGCCCTCTCAGGTCTAGGGCAAATGGGATCACCAACAGGCCCATTGCGCAAAACACGAAGCTGGAATAAAACGCCCAGATATAGCTGGTATAGTCGTGGTATACCCCACCGGCAACTGAACCAATCACCATACCGATCATTTGAGCACGGAAGATGTAAGTAGAAAATTGGACTTGGTGCGACTTCGGGATAAGGTCTGCAATAATTAAGAGCGAAACCCCCACTACTCCTCCCCCGCCAATTCCCTGGATGAATCGACCCGTTACCAGCACAGAAAGGCCCAAAGACCCGCCGCATATTCCGGTCCCAGCTGTAGCGAGAACGGAGGACGACAGTAGGATCGGTCCGTGGCCTAGGACCTCCGCTAACATGGCGAAAAGACCTTGACCGGACGCGTTTCCAATGAGATAGGACGTATTGATCCAGAGCGCATTTTCAAGCGGTTGCTGAAAGACACTTGACAACCCCTACCACGGATCCAAGTCAGATTGCCCAAGTCCCATGGGATGATATTTACTTTTGTAGACATACGTACTGGTATCAAAGGAATAACCACCGTCGTATTGAACGCATCCATCATCACCAGAATCGATATGCACGTTGTGACAAGCCACTCTTTCACGCCTGGTATCCATTCCGGTTGCCTCGGATTATACTCTCGATTGGTGTATTGGGTCGCTGCAGCGAAGTCTGTAGCGTGAGCTGCAATTAAACATTGCTGGCTGTTTTCCCGGCAGGCATTCGATCCGGATTCACTACCCGTGTGATACAGAGTTTGGGACCCTACGCCCATTGATTGTGAAGGATCGTAAGATAAACAAATACTATATGGTGAGAAACCTTGCAACACACAGCATATATAGAGGATCTAGGCAGGCTAGACTGAAAGTGCAGCAACGGCAAGAAGAAAGGAGAAAAACAGATCTTTCCGGTATGAGGTCACGCAGACGAGTAACCTTTATAGAACCCATGTGAACTGGGGAGGCAGAGAAACATGCATGCAAGGGATATCAATATCGGGGCATTTACACCTTGCAAGGCCAGGGTTCAAATGATACGTAGTCTCGGGATTTCTGGAGAGGATAAAAGTTGATGATCCGCGCCGATCATCGAAGTCCTACATTCCAGCCATGGAGGTTCGCCGTTACACCTCACATCCGGGGGCTGTGATTGGGTAAATATCCAGCTGGTATGTGAACCATGTCACAGGGAGCACACAAGAGTTGTGCTTCAGCAGGATAGCTATCCGGGTGATCGGGAGCTCTCGGTGTTCAGTCACTTTATCGAGTCAGTCAACATGTGCTTGGAATGAAATCCTTCCAGGGTGGCAAGGAGTCAGGCGACGGTTTTCTGGCGGTTCGTTGTACGACTTATCCCGAGAGAAGTCTTTAGGCAGTAGGTATTTTGTATAAGGAGTCACTGTGTTGAGCCATGTAGGTTTAGGGCTGTAGGGTGAGACAGCCCCTATGGGGCCCCGCCTCACTGTTTTATCCCTGAAGATCGTCCAAGAAAGGGAAATTGTAGGATGATGGATGTGCAGAATACAACAAGAGCCCTAGGGCTTTCCCTGAGACATTGATTCGGTTCAGCTCGCTATTTCCGACCGCTGACGGCATAGCACGCCAGAGGACCATCTACTGAAACTTGGGTAATACGTAACCTCCGATATTAGTAAAGAAACGCATCGCTCTTGCCATAAACTCAGCAACATCTTCACCAACCCACCGTGGAACTAAACCCATTTTTGTAGGTTCTAACTCTCTGAGATACCTCCCAGCCACCTGATAGAATCAGCATATCACCACAGGGGAAAGTTTCAACCAAGAGAACTTTATATATTGCGTATTCAAACTTACAAGTATACTTGACCTATGCCGACCCTCATCCATCGCGACATACGCAATAGTATCTGCCACGTGCTGAGGGGTATTTGCCTCAAGCCCGGCCTCCACCCATCGACATGCAAACCCAGCAGTAAGTCGCGTCGGTGTGAAGAAAGGCGCAACGGCATTGACGCGAATCCCATACTGTTGAGCAACACCTTGCGACGCTCGTAATAACCCCACGATGCCATGCTTAGAAGTTACATAGGCTGTAACTCCCGTACCGCCAAAATAGCCTGACGTTGAAGCTATGAGAACAATAGATCCCGAAGATGGTTGTTTGGATTTCATATGGTGGAGAGCGAGTCTTAGGGCTTGGGGTAGAGTTAGCACGGGGCAATAGGACCTGCCACACTGACGGACAAGACATTGAGGTACACCAACTATTAAGAGTCCCCTTAATATTAATATCAATTAATTGGAACCCCTCTGTGGACTCTTTCAGATTTCCGTCTCCATCTATATCATTGAGATCTAAAATAGGCATGGATTCCATCGTCCCCGCATTCGCGATGACGATATCGAGGGCCCCGAAATGCCCCGCGGCGGTTTTGAAGAGCGCAGTCATCTGCTGCCAATCCAAGATATCAGCCGCGACAAATAACGCATTTTCCGGGCGGGGGAATTCCTGTATAAGGTTTTCTGCGGCATTCTGACATATTTCCAAATCGGAGATTATTATCTTGGCGCTGTGGGCATTGAAGAGCAACGCTGTTGCTGCCCCGATACCATTGGCGCTACCAGTAATAAGAACAACCTTTCCAGACTCCTGGGACACTAGAGATTGATCGAGACTGATGCGTTGCATTATGTATTGTGGTATAGGAGCTTGATGGACTGCTACAAGGGAGTTGAGGTTAAGTTCAAGCGTCAGGACTGAGCGTTTGACGTGATCAGCTGCGGGGTTCAGCCACCGAGGACGACCAAGTCACAGAGGCCATATGCTTTCCATCAAACATGCAGAAGCTCAAGATCTCCCATCATGTCTTCTGACCGACGCCGTACTCGACGGTAGCTCCTAGCTGCGATTCGCGGACATTTCATGTTGCTCAAAGGTTGCTATCGCTCTCTGAAGGTGTGCTATTCCTTCTTGAATAATCCATATCAATGATTGAGAACTATAAAGGCCCGATAGGTACGGCAAAGTCCGGAGATCCGTTCTTTTCAGCCGGTGGGGTTTACTCAATCAGCTCACAAGATACAAACCAGCACTCGTAAGACGATAGTCAATAGAACATATCCTGGTCTTTTGCCTGCTATTCTCATTTACAAGCCCATGCACCTGCATTACAGAGTGACAAATCATTATCAGCCACGAATTAGAATGATGAGGAAGAGCAGCCGACATGCACCATAAACTTAAAGAAGTAGCACTTCGTGCTACCACTTCAAATGAGCCGTCACAAGCTCTCACGGGCCTTTAGAGCTCGTACATGCATTAAGGTAAGTATGAATCTCAGTATGTCCACATGAAAGCTATCTTCATTGTCACTAATATGTCTTGGTGAAAGGAATAGCGATACCTCTATGGGCCGGCAATAATGGAACCCCCGCACGACTTAGGGCTCTCTCGGCTTCTATCGCGGCAGTTTAAGCGATATGCGACCTCGGTGGCGATAAGCGATGATGAGTACCATCTTTCGTACGCTCAGCTTCATGCAAAAGCGCTGAACCTGGCTCATCAGATTCAACGTTTACAAGTACAGGCTGAGGTTCCCATTGGGATCCTCTCACCGCGAGGTATAAATCATGTTGTTTCGCAGATTGCTGTCATATATGCTGGGGGAACGTGCGTCCCAGTAGACGTGAACCATCCCAACCAGTACCTGATTGATCTACTGAGAAATATCAATATTGCCATTATATTGACCGACCAAGACAATTCATATCGACTAGAAGCTCATGGGTTTACTCAAATTGTGGTGGATCACAGGTCACTACATACCTCAGTATGCGAGGAACTCGAGCATGATATGGTTGTTCTACAGTCGTTACAATATCGATCACATATCTTTCATACGTCTGGCTCAACAGGGCAACCAAAGCCCGTGCAGGTACTCGCCGGAGGAATTATCAACTACTGCCTCAACGAAGATTTTGTTCCGGTGCGCGAGGGCCAGAAATTCGGCCACCTTAGTAATGTCACATTTGATGTGTCTCTCATGGAGACACTGGGATCATTTCTCCGCGGTGCTACAGCGGTAGTTCTAGATCGTGACACAGTGCTTGATCCCGCTAGGCTAGTGCAGCGTATACGGGACGATGAGATCGATGTGCTCTGGCAGACTCCAGCGCTATTAGCTGCAACGATAAATACCAACCCACAAGCCTACAGGACAGTTGACACGCTTCTTACCGGTGGAGAGGTGGTGACGGCCCAACTAGCGCAGAAAGTCCTAGAGTACAGTTCACCGAAACGGCTATTAAATCTTTACGGCCCGACAGAGTGTACTATGTTCTCAACATTTCACAACATCTCGATAGAAGATGTGGAGAGTGGCAACATTCCTATCGGGACGCCTATGGATGGATACGAGATAATAGTAGTGAATGACAGCCTTGACATCTTACCCCGTGGAGAACTCGGGGAATTGGTAATTGGCGGTAAAGGAGTTGCACGAGGATATCTCAACCGGCCCACGAAGCCTGGCCGTGCATTTATCCACCTGGAGCACTTTTGTTTTAATCGACAAGTGTATCGAACAGGAGACCTTGGGCGGTGGAATTCAACTGGGTTTCTCGAATTTGTAGGCCGACGCGATAACCAAGTCAAGATACGAGGCCATCGGATCGAGCTAGAAGCAGTTGAGGCCATTTTGATGGCGACCGGGTTGGTTTCAGCGGCAGCAGCCGTGAAGATAGACGCAGATAGTAATAGTGGCTCCGAGTCCCTTTTGCTAGCGTGTGTGGTGCCTATCTCGGAAGACATGGACCCGTTCACTATCAGGCAGGCCTACATCAGGGGTGCACCATATCTCATGTTGCCACGTTTGGAACTAGTAGACCATTTGCCTCTGACAACTACCCATAAGATTGATCGTGAGATGCTAGTTGAGCGATACTCAAAGAGCCTAAGGTCAAAGATGACATCATCTTTGCATGAGCCACTGTCGCCGATTCCACAGATTGTGATGGATGTGTTTGGGTCACAGATAGGACCGGACGACAACTTCTTTGTAATGGGCGGGTCCTCATTACATGCAGCCCGCCTGGTATCTCGTGTAAAGGAGGACCTTGGCGTTCAGCTACGCATCGCAATGGTATATGAGCATCCAACTCAACTGGAACTCATCCAACTTATCGAGTCGCTTCAAAAAGGCGAGGAATGGACAGACAAAAACGAATATCTTTGGCAGCCGGACCTAGATCTCGGGACAGACCTGAGGCCCGTACCTGGCGATGTAGTGGATTGGACGGTTGAAGGAGAAGGGCACATCTTCCTTACTGGGGTAACCGGGTTTATCGGTACCTTCTTGTTGAAAGAGCTTCTCCTTCGGTCAGATGTTCAGCGAGTGGCATGTCTGGTACGCGCAAAAGATGAGCTAGAAGCCATCAAGCGGACCGTTAAGACCTTCGATCGGTATGGGCTTCGGCCCCGTCACATGGAAAAGCTCTGGGTCATTCCGGGCGACTTCTCGAAGGATTACCTAGGCCTCGATCGCGAAAGGTTTGAGTATTTCGCAGAATGGACGAGCGTGATCTTCCACCTGGGAGCTCGCGTGAATTGGATCGAGCCCTACGAGCTTCACCGGCAGGCGAACGTTCTAGGATTACTGAACATCATCCGATTCGCGAACACAAAGCGACAAAAGGCTCTCCATTATTTTTCGAGCACCTCTGTCTATGGGCCCACAGGACTTTTGACCGGGGCGACATCCATCCCGGAAGACGAGAATCCCAAATCCCATCTTGCGGCTTTGAAGTACGACACCGGATATTCACAAAGTAAATCCGTTGCTGAGGTTATTGCATGGAATGCTATCGCTAACGGCCTAGCCTTAACCATCTACCGTCCTGGTTTTGTACTTGGTCACAGCCAAACAGGGGTTGGGAATTCAGAGGACTTTTTTAGCCGCGTGGTCCCTAGCTGTGTGGGCATGGGTTACTACCCTGCACTCCCCGAACACCGCGATGTCTTCGTCTCAGTAGATTTTGTCGTGTTAGCGCTCTTACACATCGCATCATCGGTGAAGTTCTTCGGTCGAGCTTACAATCTGGTGGACCCTCATGGGGATGTAATGATTTCTCTCTCGGAGATTTTTGAGCGCATAAATGTAGCCCTTCCGTCAGGCTCCTTAATCGAGATTCCATACACAGAGTGGGTGAAAAAATGCCAGTCTCGAACTCATACAAAGACTCAGCACCCCTTAAAGCCACTCATGCCGATGCTGGAAGAAATCGTTCTGGACAACAAGACACATTGGGAGCTGCAGGCAAAAATGCCAGTTGTTGGTACGGAGCACTTGCGGAATGCCCTGAAGACGAGTCCCAATGTCCTTCACTTTCCGGGGATACGGACTCTTCTCCCCAAGTATATTCAGCACTGGCTCGAGATGAGCTCTCAGACCTGAGCAAAGAACAGTAGATTCATTGTTTTTTCTGGCTGCTTTGGGAGAAAATACTAGAGCATGACCCAAGGAGCTCAGAGGTAAGGTGTCACATCTACACAAAGCAAGGGGTAACGTAAATGGGAGACCCCTCCAGAGTAGTCCGTCTTCACTCTAAGCGAGGGAAAGTCACGTTGAGAACCTGAGAACATTGGAAGACGAGGCCAAATGGGCCTAGACCCAAATCGTTTCGAGGGACCGGTAGTCAAGGAGTGGAGCCAGGTATCTCGGGGGGGGGCTCGCATTCTGGAAATCATTTCGTTCAACGCGTCACTGAAGATTTAATAAACATTCGGGGCCGAAACGCCAAACAACTTGGCACCAGGCTTAACGCCAGAGAGCAAGAAAGGTGTGGGGGCGTTTTTTTGTCAAAATTGCAAGAATGTAAACAGCTGGTTCAGGCGAGAATCAAGGGAGCAGGGAAAGAATCTAACGTTAAAACATACGTTGCCTCTTCGGGACAAAGTAGGGTATTTCTAGATGCGAGGGGCACTGGAGGCTCTACCGCAAGTACCAACCCAAACCCATGGTCCATGACAAAAAAAAAAAAAAAAAAAAAAAAAAAAAAGGATCTGAAGATAAATCCCACTTGGTTAACATCCACTCTGTCGCACTATCCAGTAAAACTGCCTAGCACAACTGCGCTAATATTTGTGGTGTGCGGGCTAATCCTTATGACATGTCTCGCTCAATAGAGCCCGTGTGGCGGTCAATAGAAGAAAGAGAATTTGTCTTGCAGACGCTACTGCAGACTTGGGCATTTGATTTACATATTTAGAGGCGCATCAGGGACCAGTTTACGTATGTTGGACTTATTAGCGCGCACACGCCTATTTCCGAGCTTAGGAACATCTTTCCTCTCAAGTTCCCACTCAAATGCCAGTGAGATAAGGCCTAGTTTACGCCACGGGCCAGAAGCAGACATCTCAGATTCTTTATTCGGTTAGACACTGCCTCAGGGTAAGACTTCAAACCAGCATCGAGGGGTCGGCGCGAAGTGGTCCTCAAATAGTAGAATATGAAGCTAAACCATACCACTCGTATTGATCCCGCGATTCAATTCGGTGGGACTCGATCCCAGCATAACTGAGGTTACCCCTACTGCGACAAGCATTGTAAAAAGGCTTTAAAGGGTTCCCACGGCCATGGTTTGCCTGGGTTAAAAAAAAAAAAAAATCTGGTAATAAATTTAAGAATCACCTGGTTAACTTCGTAGGTTTTCGGCCCAACAGTGTCCCCAGATTCAGTAAAGAGACATGAGACAGATTACAGCTCAGATTTTTGGCACAAGCAAACTCTGGGGCAGCCACGAAGGCTATGCTAGTGAAATAAATACATTGTTTGCCGCACGAGAGGAGCAATGAGGTCATCAACGGTGCCGACGAGGGCGAGAATGGTGTGATAGCCAGGTTCTAGAACCGGCGGCGGGGAGAAAACCCCCGTGGCCAAGTCAACCCTTGCTATGGATCATGATAATGGAGAGTTTAAAGAGCCCATGGGGTGGATGATGGACACTTTCATTCCAAGGGTCTGGGGCTCGGCCAATCATGTGCCTACCGCGACCGCTAATAACCAGAGAACTTCAAGCCCTCTTTTTTCATCACCTCAATAATGCCACCGGTCTAGCCTCCATGGCCTTTTTTTCCCTGCGGGGGAGGTACTGGCTAAAGAATCCGAATCTCTCTAATCCAATCGCCTCGTGTCTGTGTTTTCTGCTGAAATCGGCGCTCGCCCTTCGGTACGAGACTTTGCTGGGCTCTTTCCATGGTACCCCCTGGTTCTTACGATCTTGGTCCTGTCATCCCCACGACAAAGTCGAACCACTTCAATTTCATTATGAATATGTTACGGGGTTTTCGCTGAATTAACGGTACAGCCTGTTTCTGGTCGCTAGTGTCGCTCTCCACACGGCCTCCCCCGCTGATCATACCCAACGAGTTGTTGTATCTTACTTCACGGAGGTCTGCTAAGTTTGTTCAAGTAGACAAAGATTTTTAACTCTTTGAGCCAACGTCTGTTTAGCAGTTTATTTTGCGAATATAGCATTGGCTCGACAATGCATTGGCTGCATAATCTATTCTAGACAAGAGTGCCCACCTTTAGCAGCGTCCCTTCCTCCACATCGGAGATCATGGCAGCGGTTGAGAAAGCGTTCAAGATTGCAGCGGCTGGTCTAGAATCTGCCCTACCATCCAGCATCCATGATTCTCATTCTTTTCAACCTTTGAACTCGCCAACAGAGGAGGTGTGTCCTTTACTCTTTCGGTTACCAGGGGAGCCAAGCGATGCAAAAGCGGCATTCGAGAGACAGCTGCAGTCCTTCATTGGCTATATTCAGTTTCTTCAATGTGGGATTCCGGAGGGTGACATATCGCCGCCCTATTCAGAGAGCGGATATCTACCCTCTACGCTATGCGGGCAGCACACTGAGATGATGGTGGATCCTCAAGCTCGAAAGCGGAAGTTTGCATGGTAGGTGCACTTTGATTTCAACCATGTTGTCACATCAAAATGCTAAAGACGAATTTTAGGCTAGATGATGTACCAATCGGTCGTCATGTCGACCCTAATCCAGACTATGGATTCACGAATGATGATCACTACTCTATTGTAAAAAAGGCTCTTGATGAACAGAAAGACCAAATCACCCTGCCACGGGAAGTCATTTCGAGCCTCTTCCGTGAACTGCTGCGTCACCGCGCAGCAAACAAGCATCCCGATCACGAGGTGGATCTCCGGAAACACCAGCAGAAGAATAAAGCGTTTCAAACCGCTTTACAAGAGATTGCAAAGGTCATCACCAAAGTTGCCAACGGAGACCTGTCCACAAAGGTTCCCATTCACCCGTTGGAGATGGACTCGGATATTATCACCTTCAAAGTCACAATGAATGCCATGCTTGATCAGCTGCGGGTCTTCGCCAGCGAGGTCTCCAGAGTTGCGTGGGAAGTGGGAACCGAGGGCATACTTGGTGGCCAAGCTCAAGTATCTGGGATGCATGGCGTGTGGAGAGAAGTGACCGATAATGTTAATACTATGGCGTTGAACCTGACTAACCAGGTCCGAGAGATTGCACTAGTCACCACGGCGGTGGCCCACGGGGACCTAAGCAAGAAGATTGAACGTCCTGCCAAAGGTGAAATCTTCCTGCTACAGAACACTTTCAACACCATGGTAGACCAACTCCGCACATTTGCCACGGAGGTTATCCGTGTCGCCCGAGATGTGGGTATTGAAGGGGTTCTCGGTGGGCAAGCGCGCGTATATGGTACTCAAGGGATGTGGAATGAGCTTACGACTAACGTTAATGCCATGGCCAATAATTTGACTATGCAAGTCAGAGACATTGCAACTGTAACCACTGCCGTTGCAAATGGCGATCTTACCCAGAAGGTCCGGGCAGACTGCAAGGGAGAGATACTAGCGCTAAAGAATATCATCAACTCGATGGTCGATCAGCTTCGCCAGTTCGCCCAGGAGGTGACAAAGATCGCCAGAGAAGTGGGGACAGACGGTGTTTTGGGAGGCCAGGCGACCGTCCACGGAGTAGAGGGGGTGTGGAAGGATCTCACCGAGAGTGTTAACAGGATGGCAATGAACCTCACAAACCAAGTCAGAGAAATTGCAGATGTGACCACGGCTGTCGCTCGTGGCGATCTTAGCAAACGGATCACTGCCAACGTGAACGGGGAAATCTTGAGCCTCAAGGATACCATCAATGGGATGGTCGGTCAGCTGAATCAGTTTGCCTCTGAAGTTTGCAAAGTGGCCCGTGAGGTGGGTGTCGATGGGACTCTTGGTGGCCAGGCTGTCGTGGCCAATGTCGAAGGAGAGTGGAAAGCTCTGACAGACAATGTTAATATGATGGCAGACAATCTCACCTCGCAGGTCCGAGCTTTTGGACAAATCACCAACGCAGCCACTGATGGTGACTTTAGCAAACTGATCACCGTCAGCGCGTCCGGCGAAATGGACGAGCTGAAGCAAAAGATCAACAAGATGATCTCCAATCTCCGTGACAGCATACAGAGGAATACGGCCGCTCGAGAGGCCGCCGAGCTAGCCAACCAGAGTAAATCAGAGTTCTTAGCCAATATGAGCCATGAGATTCGGACACCCATGAACGGTATTATTGGCATGACTCAATTGGCTCTAGACACCGACGACTTGCCTCCACCAACGCGGGAGATGTTGAACGTCGTCCATAACTTGGGAAATAGCCTCTTGGTAATCATTGACGATATTCTCGACATTTCAAAAATTGAAGCCAACCATATGAAAATCGAATCTGTTCCGTTCAGTTTGGGACAGACCGTTTTTAAGGCCCTCAAAATCCTTGCTGTCGAAGCCAGTGAGAGGAGTCTTCATCTTACGTACCACATAAACAACTCAGTGCGAGATTGTGTGATCGGAGATGCCTTCCGTCTGAGGCAAATAATTCTGAATCTTATTGGGAATGCCATCAAATTCACCGAGACGGGGCAAATCCAACTGATGATCAAAGAGGCGGCGCCAATCTGCCCTCCAGACAAGTACCTGCTCGAATTCTCGGTCTCAGACACTGGAATTGGCATCGACAAGAGCAAGCTGGATCTGATATTCGACAAGTTCCAGCAGGCCGACGGCTCCATGACAAGGAAGTTCGGTGGCACTGGCCTGGGACTGTCAATATCGAAGAAGCTAGTTAACCTTATGGGAGGAGATATATGGGTCACCTCGGCTGTCGGTGTTGGCAGTACCTTCCACTTTACCTGCGCATTTACATCCCTCGACCCACCTGTCAAGGACATTACCAAATATGTTACACCATACAAGGGCTGCCGTGTCCTATTTGTCGAGGAGGCCAAGGGCCATTGCAGCGATGACCCAGACCGGATCCAGCAGACGCTACAAGAAATAGGCCTTCATGTAGATGTCGTGAGGCTTGAGGATGGTGCTCCATCGACCGAAACCGTGGTTCAGCATGATAAAGAGCTTCGTCGGCAATATGATGTGTTAATCGTTCCAACCATGGATTCGATATCCCAGCTGAGAAGTTTCGACCGGTTCAAGACCCTCCCCGCCGTACTTGTGTGCCCCGTGGTGTCCGTGGCCATGAAGTCCGCTTTGGATCTGGGTATCACGTCCTACGTAACAACACCCTGCCGTCCGATCGAATTAGTCAATGGTATCCTTCCCGCCCTGGAAGGTCGCCCTTCGCGCCGTTCCTCGGAGGAAACGCGCCCCTTGATGATTCTGCTTGCGGAGGATAACGAGGTCAACCAGAAGGTAGCTCTCAAAGTAATGCAAAGGTACCACCACAAAGTGACCGTCGTCTCCAACGGACAAGAGGCCCTCGATGAGTTTCGCCACAAGGAGTACGATGTCATCCTGATGGACGTTCAAATGCCGGTCATGGGTGGGTTTGAATCGACCCTTAGAATCCGCGAGTACGAGAAGGTCCATACGCTTCCGCACACCCCAATCATCGCCCTCACGGCGCACGCTATGTTCGGTGATCGGGAAAAGTGCATCTCGGCGGGCATGGATGATTACCTTCCCAAGCCACTCAACCAGACGCAAATGATGGAGATGATCCACAAGCATGCCGCCCTTCGGGATGCCCTCTGCAGATAGCCCTCTTCAATGAAAAAAAAAAATCCCTCCCTCCCTAATTAATCATTATACAAAGCGGTTCATCTCAGGCCTGCTGAGTGGCACTCCGACTCGGCTCACTGCTTTTAGCGTGATTTGTATTGAGTGGAGGTTAGGTGTATAATGGTTATAATCCTCTTCTGCGCTTTATCCCTTTACCCTTTTAATGCCATTGTTTTATTATCGACTACTTATACCACAAGTGGCTTCCCCTCCACAGCTGTACATAGTCTCACATAGCCACTCAATTTGACACAAAAGAGGATGACGGCTCTTTACACGGCTTCATAACTTGTCCTTTAACTAACATCATAGGGGTTTAAAGTAGTTAATCCATCCTGATCCAGTCCTAATGTCATAAGCTTCACTCAAATGTTCTCACTCTGGAACACCGGGGAAAGCCTCTAGAAACCAAATACCTATGTACAACTGTAAAGTAACAAGAGAATGAATCGCCAAAATATCAAACGGAGGAGAAATAAGCTAATAAAGAGAATCCAATCTACTGGACAGAGTAGATCTATTTCGGTAAAACATTCACTCGTATTCTCGTATTTGTAAACCATATAGGCAAAACATAGACCACATGGACCAATCGTTATAACTAATACTTATATGGAACCTCTGCGCTAGGGAAAGATGGCCAAAAGCTAGATTTACAAATTAATTCCAGCAGCTCTCTGCCATTATCTTGGACCTTGGCTTTAGATACTTTACTACCTACCTCTGCTGTCTTTGATCTCAATTCTCGATTACTTTAGATTCTGGTTTGATTTCTAGTTCTTTGCCTATTGATCCCTGTAGTGGCTTCTGGTGGTGGTTATTTCAGAATTTATCACAAATATAATAGTATTACCAGGTCAACCACGCTTGAAATTGAAACATAATTTTCTATTATTATGTCCAAAAACGCGAGCCGGACTCTCTCCTTGAAATATTCCTCCACGAGTCGGGTTGTGCTATCAAATGATTAGATGATCTAGGTCCAATATACCATCTTATAGTGTAAATATAAATAAAAAAAGACAAAAATAATTTCCAAAGACAGCGATATAGAGAGAGTCGCTTACTCATTTTAAAAGACGTGCCATAAAAGCTCGGGGGATCTACCGGACCTCATCCGCGCAAACAAAACACCATAAAGGAACGACCGAAACCCTCACCACAAATAAAAAGAAAAGAAAAGAAAAGAAAAGAAAAGAAGAAGCCAACGACAATATTTATGAACTACAGCAACTACCAAAATGACCCCCCTTCCTAAACTATCCACTCTCCTCGCCCTCATTTCCCCCATAGCTGCAATCAAAAACCCAGTTCTCCCAGGTTGGAACCCCGATCCATCGATCCTCTGCCTGCACGATGAATACTACCTCACAACATCCTCGTTCGAGTATTTCCCCGGTCTCCCGATCTATAAATCGACGGACCTGGCTAGCTGGACCCTCCATTCCCATGCCCTTACAAGACCATCCCAACTAGCTCTCTACGGGACGCCAACCGGCGGTGGTAAGCCTGCACCACCACATACATCCCTCTCAACCACTAACCTTTAAGAGGGGAAAAAAAAAGGAACTTGGGCCCCAACTCTCTCCCACATAAACAATACCTTCTACATCGCAAGCATGACCCGCTGGACCTACGACCCAATGGCAAGGGTCTGGCCCCGGATCTCGTGGATCTCATCCCCCGACTTAGAAAACTGGAGTGACCCAGTCTGGGCAGAGCCATGGGGCATTGACCCGTCACTGTTCCAGGACCCTGTTTCCGGTGACATCTATCTGAACCTGATGGCGCCGGACAGCAAGGAAACTGGAATCTGGGGCATCTACCAATGCCAGGTGGATCTCCAGACAGGAAAATGTATAGATGAGTACCGGTCCCTGTGGAACGGGACGATGCCGCATAATGCCAGTGCTAGACCAGAAGGTCCGAAGATGTTCATGAGGGAAGAATGGTATTATTTGCTCATTGCTGAAGGTATGGCTCTTTTCCCCCGAATCTCCCGAAACAAGGATTAGTTTGTAGGGAGATTGTGATGCGATGTGATGCGATGTGTACGTGCTGAGTATAAGTGTATGGATTCATGTATAGGCGGGACAGACGACCTCCACCGCGCGAGCATCGCACGGTCACAATCGCCACGCGGTCCCTGGATGCCAAACCCGGATAACCCGCTGCTATTTAACGGCGCTTATGGATTTGATAATCTTACCGTGCAGTCAACGGGGCATGCGACCATTTTCGATGACGTTAATGGGGACTCGTACGCTGTCTATATTGCCCGCAGAAAGGTCAACGGGTCCTCGCCGCTAGGGAGGGAGACCTTTCTCTCTCCAGTCTCATGGCAGAACGGGTGGCCGGTAATCAACGGTAGGAGGCCGGTTCTATTGAGCGAGTCTTTCGGAGGAGTGCCGGACCAGAGCACCCCGGCGACGTGGGTTGATAGATTTGAGGGATCGGCGCTTGGGAATGGATGGTATCAGCTTCGCATGCCATATACAGAGAACTTTATCCTTGGGGAGAATGGGGGGCTTGTCTTTCGACCGAATGTGTACTCTCTTAGTGACCGGGATGTTCCGGCAGCGGTTCTGCGGAAGCAGGTGTCGTTGAACATGACTTTTAGTGCGGAATTGTTGCCCAGTATGTCCGAGTTGAAGCGGAGTGAGACAGTCGGGATAAGTGTGTACTTGAGTGAGTTCCAGCATCAGGATGTTGGGGTTCGGGGGTGTGGGGATGGAGCTGGGATGTGTGTTTATACACAGCTTTTGAGGAATGGGACGGCTGAGGTATGACCTTTTTCCTATTTGACTGTTATCAATACGTTGCTGACAGAGACAGTATCATGAAGTAAAGCTCGACACATCCAACATAGATGGTGTTATGCTGCATATTCGAGCTGAGCCGCTTTATTATCATTTTGGGTACAGTACTGGTATCTCTTCAGTGAACTGGGTGGCGTCTATTGAGTCGAAGTGGCTGGCATTTGCGCCACCGGGCTGGTTTGTCTTTGAAGGAGCGAGTTTTGCCCTTTTCGCTAGTGGGAATGGGAGACCGTGGTCTGTTGGGGCACCTGAGGTTGGGTTCAAAAGTGTGGAGGAGAGGTACTTGGAGGAGAATATTCCGGACTATGATAGGTGGAAATAGGGTATAACATCGAAAATCAACAGAGTCTTTATTTGTATTCGCTACGTACATACCTCTGCTGGTGCTGTAGATCAGCTAATGCCCTCAGGCCCTTGCATTAACAACTCTGGCCATTGGCGAAACCAATCCAAGATTAACCAGAACAGATGATAGTTTAAATATAATCATAACAGGCTATAATTTCAACAGGGCACGTCCCAGACACGCCGCTCTAGCCTCTAGTAATAATAGAAACTATGTACAGCCTCTGCAAAGCAGAGTATATGAGGCATCATTCCACATCTAGCACTTGAGCTCGATGGCTATAGTCAGTCAGCAACTGTTCGTATCAAATTCATAATCGTCGGGGGATGCTTACCATTGGCATACAAGGCATAAGTATCAGCGTTGTTCAAAGCATCCTGGGCGCTCAGCTGAGTAGCGGCATCATAGCCGTAGCCCAAGTCCTCAGTGCCAGGCTGGTAGACACCAGGGGCGTGAGTGAACTCGTGAAGGCTGGTGGTGGCCTGATCCTGGGCATGGCACGTCTGTGCCAAGGGAGGAAGCTCAGAGTAGTAGATGTCGCAGTTGGCGATCTCGTTCTTGGAGGGCAGGGTATAGGCCAGAACGTTCGGCTCACAGTAGCCGTAGGGGTCGCCGCAGTGGTACGTGGTAGAGCCACCCGAGGTGGAGCTGGCTTCCTTGGCGACAGCGCGCAGGCGCTCAGCAACGGTGGTACGGGTCTGCTGGTCGGTGGTCTTGAAGTACTCCTCGAACTTGGACGCATCACCAGACTCGGCGGCTTCTGCAGCCTGGCTAGCCAGCTTGGAGGCGTTGGAAAGGGCAGTGGTCAACGCGGACTCGTTGCTACCCTGACAGTCGGCGACCTCGGTACGGCGAGTGAGCTGCGACAATGCCTTGGTGACCTTGGCAGCCTTGCCTCCATCAACATTGACGGTCAGGTCGTTAGACTTGTAGGGAATGTAGCCAGTGATCTTGCCGTCCACCACAATGGGAACGAACCCGTGACTGCGGATGGAAACGGGACCGCCGGTGGCCAGGTCGCTGGTGGAGGCGATATCGAACTCATCCTCAAAGGTCTCACCGGCACCTAGAGAAGTGACAGCCTCCTTAGTGATGCCACTGCTCCTCAGGCGACGCTTGATACCCTCGAACTGGACCTCATTCTCTGCAGGAATGTTAATACGCGTCATTGATATCTATGTCTGGTCTATTCAAAGAGAAACATACGGCCGCGGTAGACGGAAACCTTCTTGACAGGGCCAGCGTCCTTGAAGAAGTTCAGGTGAACGAAGGATACTTCCTCACTGCCGGTGTTCTTGACGACCGCTTTCACACGTGTGTTGTCAATCTGGGTCAGCTTGACCTCAAGACTAGGAGACGAGCTCCCGGCGGTTGGCGCCGACACAGCGGTGGAAGCCAACGCGAAGAGTGCGGTGGAAAGAGCACTGACACGCATTCTGGCGGTTCTGAAAAGAAGGGCTATGGGAAGAAAGTTGCAATGAGTTAAATGCTGAACAAGGTGAATTGCCTCGAATTGCCTTGAATCCTACTTGAAGGGCTGCTGGACAAGAAGGCCTTTTATAGCTTTGGACCCTTCTTGTCCGATAGCTGTCGTAATAGCCATTATGCACTTCTTCAGGCCTTGATCCCCGGCATAGCTCCGGCATATCTCTCTGTAAAGAGAAGGTGGTATCCGTTGCTGCATTGTTTAATATCACGGATCTCTTGGCGAAGGTAAAACTCGACCTCACACATTCGAGATAGAGAGACAAGATCATAAGTAAAGGCTTCTTTCCTTAGTCCTAAGCCAATTTAGGGGACTTGGCCCGGCGGAGGCCGAAAGACTGTGTTTGATCTGTTTCAGTATATGATCTGCTCTCTCTCCACCGATAAGGATGGGGCTGTGGGATCTCGCCTCACCAGGCTATTTGGCAGCCATTATGCCGCCGGTCTCCCGAGTCTTGGCTATTGTCCCGCTCTCCAGCAATGCTCCTGTCATGGTGAAGATCTTCGGCTGGAGATGGTGGTGAATCGACAATATAACAAGTCAGAATGCACATGATATGGTGCTAGTCAATAGATTTCTTGGTCTCGGAATAAGCAACGCCAAAATGCTTAGCGCACAGGCCCCCCCACAGATAATTCACCGAGAATGCTACCCAAGAGTTTCTGGCGGATTGCAATTAAATTGCCAGGCAGATGCCCTGCAGCCTCGGATGCAGGGTTTTCTTTCCCCATAAAATCAATAATCATGAGAATACCCCTCATGTCGATACCACGCCACGCAGACTTGGCGGGAGGTTTTGTCTGTCATCATTGGCGCGGGTTTAAGAGAAATCGCCGATCGCGCAGCTGGGGTTTCATTGCCAGTGCCGTGATGACATTTAGTTGAAACATACGCAAGGCTGGCTGTTGCGTAGGTGGCGAATCGCTGCCTCCAGTATATCTTCCCAACGGTGAAATGCCGCTGTCTCCTTCACACCACACCTGGTGCTTTCTCCACGTCGCCCATTTCTGACTCCTCTAATTTGTTCCCACCAAGTCCTTCATCTCCTCAATCATGATGAGCGCCGCCGTAGCTCTCCAAGTCCTTCTCGCGCCGCAGCTGGTTTCGATCGACCAAGCATCATCCCAGCAAACGACGACCCTCTCTGTCAAAGCATCTATCCAAAATCCCTCTAGTGAACCAGTAACGATGCTGAGATGGGGCACCCCGTTCGACCCAAGAGCCGGCATTCTGGGGGTTTTCCAAGTGCAGGATGAGACAGATAGCCAGGCTGTTCCCCTTGACACCATCAAGATCTCCCGCAAGCTCCCACCCGCCGCAGATGACTTGCTGGAGATCGCCCCAGAGAGCACAATTGACACCGTTGTCACTCTGCCACCGATGCCTCTCCAGTCTGGGCATGACTTCTCGATCCGCGCTCAGGGGAGGTGGCATGCGGTATGGGAAACCCCTGTGAGTGACATCCAAAATGACAAGCTTGAACAACTTTCAGGCGCCAAACGGGGCGATTTCGAGTCGAATTCCGTTCAGTTCAAAGTCGAATGAGCGGCTTGAACGCCTTGTTGACTGGCCTCTCTATACTGCAAATTATGTCTACCTCGTTCGAAACTTCGTCAAAGATCGACGGAATTGAAACATGTTCTGGTATTATATGCAAGATATTTCGAATTCTTTATTTTAGAAGGCGCGGGTAGGCCTTGTCCACGTCTGTGGCAGTTACGCCCGTACTAATTCAATAGCTGGAGATAAGTAGATCATCCGGGTATCGCTTGATGAATTAAAACAAAAAAAAAAACCGCTCTCGGTATTTACTCTATCGTAGATTATTCGCCAGCTACTCAAGCTTATTCCGCTCGGTCGCTCGCGAAAAGCGCGATATCTCAGCAGATGACTTGGCACTCTGTATTGTGCTGACGGCATGGAATGAGAAATCGAGTTCCCCGACCAACTTCCTCACGTCCCTGCTCTGAATTAGTAGCTGTGTCGTTACAATGTTGATTATTTTTTTTTTCAACTTACTTCATAAGTCTCTCGACGTCACCGCCTATACATCTCGTAGAGATTTGTAATACCGCGAAGGTCGCAAATCCTGGCTCCGCAATATGTTTTAAACTCAATATATCCTTATCCATCGCTTCAAGCCTTTTAGTAAAGCTATACGGCCGGGGGGTCTTTAGGTACGGAGGGAGAGGCCTGCGATCTGTGATGCTGGCGGAGAGAAGGCATAGCACTGTGGTGATTTCGTGAGTCGTAACACCTGCGCTGGCAACCAGTCGTCTAAAATCATGAAGCCAGACAGAATTTGATTCCTCATCATCACCGATTTGCAACAACGTGTCTGAAGCGTATCCCAGAAGACTCAAGTAACTGACGATACTATCGAAAGGTTAGCGGATTGGGCACCATTGAAGAGGTAAGTAGCACCCACTTTTCGATACACGCTATAATTGAATCGTACTGCTTCTTGGGGAACCGGCCACCAATCGGAACTTCCCATTTCAGGAACTCGGAGTAGGTTCGGAGGTTATTCAACATCAACATCTGCTTGGAAAGCACCTGGTTACGGGACTTCAAAAGCTTACGCCCCGCCGAAGTCTTGAGCGCCATATCACCGGCCTCGCCACGCACCCGTGCCGACACGGTCTCGTGAATGAGCGAATAGTAATTGGCCAGAAGGTACAAAGAGGCACCGAGGTTTTGACGCAGCACGGAGTGTTCCGAAATCGGGTACGGAAAGAATGTCCAGAAAAACGCCACGGCAATGCCACCAGTTACCGTCGCCAATCGATAGGGTGCAAGGAGATATATGGGATAGTATGACTGGCCGTTCGACGTTGCGACTTGTTCACCGACCTTGCGAACCTGAAGCTCATACCCAACGATCATGGACGTCGAGATGATGGTGATGATACCAATAATTCGGAAACGGAACAGCTTGATGGGAACATAGAAAACGCACGATAAAAATATGAAGAAGAAAACGATAATTCCCGGTGTTTGTTTCCCAGGGATGTACCAGGTTAAAAAGCTTAGAACCATGGCCAATACAGTCCCAAGTATACGGAGCACAAAGCCAAATATACTCTGTCCGGATGTAGGGGTCATACTAAGATTAACCATGATCATAGCCCAAATAAAGCGTTGCTTAATGAAGAAGCCTTGGGTATCTTGAAGGAGGCCAACAACGGCGATAGTCATAGTGGCGCACGCGACCCGGAAGCCATACGCCGACTCTTGGCTGCGAAGCATCGCCGGGATGAGCCTGACCTTGTCCCCTATTTTTTGAAAAGTAGTCTCCGGCCGCAGATGCTCTGGATCCTTCCTGTGCTTGTATGCCTCGCCCAACTGAAAAATGTTGTTCTGAGCGTTGATGTCGCCCATATTATCATCTTCGTGTGCGTCTTCCGCCTTGAGTAAACTTGTGGCCCATTTTCGCAAACGCTTCCAGCCGGGTATAATAAGATGGCGCCTTGAAAGTTTCCCACTATCACGTTTCTCGTCTGCAAATTTTACAAAGTCAAGCACCGTCTGACCGGTCGAGTTGAGTAGCTGCTCCATCTGATTGTTGTCAGCATCTTATGACAGGTAAGAGGCAGGAAGGGCAAGATACTTACATAAAGAAACAGGTACAACTGCCGTTGACTTCGCTCTCGGCCAATGAATGGATCGCCATAGCTGATGTCCTCTATATCATCTGCAGGGCGGTCAAAAAAGTCTTTAGGCAGCTTGATCCCCTTCTCTTCACTCCACGTTCGAAGTGCAATCCGCTTAGCCACCTTGAAGTCACGAAGCCTTTGTTCAAGGTGAGCAGTGAATTTGGCGTCACCCGGAGATGGCACCGCCGAAGCCTCAATATCTTCCACGCAGCTCGATGACGTCTCGCCATTTACAGCAGTGGCAGTCTTCTTTGGTGGCTTTGCCAGTTTTAGCACAAAAGAAACATGCTGGAGACCTTCATCGATTGCCTGGATCATAGACTTGAATG
Source organism: Aspergillus bertholletiae (assembly GCA_009193595.1). Lineage (NCBI taxonomy): Eukaryota > Fungi > Ascomycota > Eurotiomycetes > Eurotiales > Aspergillaceae > Aspergillus > Aspergillus bertholletiae. The sequence continues at coordinate 13,328 of ML736361.1, read as the reverse complement.
GGTCATGGACCGCCCGCATGATGTCGTTCCATTCTTGGACCACACGATGACGTACTAGATCCGGGATGTCGGTCGCCGTTGGATCAATGGGCGCATTCCACTTGTTATATTCCGACAAACGCTGGAACAAGTCCACGGTGAAGCTTAACCCCACGACAGGGATCATCACCTGTCGAAGATTTCGAAAGATCGTTTGAAGATCATCGGGCCCGAGGTTGCCAAACGCGATTTCACGCTTCGCGAAGGTCAAGTCGCCATGAAGTTTACCATGGATCTCTGTGATTTTCTGCACTGCTGTTCGGATGGCCTGTGCCTCTGGACTATACACCTTGCCGTCCTTAGTAATTTTTTCCACCTTTGAATCGTATGTCTCCGCTCTACCAAACATGTCGCTTTCTTCAAGAGACTCAAAGTAAGTTGTATGAGCTTGAAGAGCCCCGCGTAGGCATCCCACGTAGCCGGCCATCTGCTTAAATACTACCGTCCGTGAAGTGACGGGATAGATAAATAGGCATACACCGGTAGCCAGGGCCAAGCCAACGAGACTTGCCTCCAGCAATTTCGTGACCGAAGCTATGGCAGCTGTCATTGTAGTCATGCGAGAAGCATAACTGAATGTTACGTTGGCAAAAATCGAGTAGATGATAACCGGGAACTGGAACTGCTGGAACTTGGCCCGAAACGAATGGACGACATATATCTGAAAGAATAGCCAAATACCGCTCACAGCCGACGCCGACGAGTTGTACGGTGTGTTCACGATACTTTTACCGGCGCTAGACACCGTTTCAGTGTGCTGCCGTGCCTTCACACACGAGTACATCATAAGCAAGGTCACAGCCGATGCCATACATACGGCGAACACATCCAGGACCATCATCTGGATAAATTTGGCACGAGGCTGGATTGAAAAACCTAGGACGGATATAATGGCCATGAGGTATCCGACCGTAGTGAATCTGGAGGCCACAGAATCGGCCTGGAAGCTGGCCGAGGTTAGTTCATCTAATCGACAAGCCTTTCCATCAAATCGAGGATCTTACATCGCCAAAGCAATTGTGGGCGGAATAGCGCCTCTACATCTGTATTTAGCTCGTATCCACAATAATTATCCAATGTCCTTACTTCATCATCAGGAGAATAGTCGGCATATCCAAGCCCAGGCTATTCCATCTGGATTTCAGTTTCGCCAGAAAGCCCTGCTTTTGTTTCTTCGCTTCTACTTCGGCCTCATCTGGTAGCGGCCATTGTGAGTCCTCGGAACTGCGTTGCGACATGTTGAGTCGCGTCGTGCTCTACTGGGCACGCTCTATGTTCCCTTTCCGAGGCCCGGCTATTAGGATCAGGAACGATGCCGATCAGAAACCCCTCATCGATAAACGTCCGTTTCGGAGTACACGTGACCGGATGACTGACGTGAAGTGATTTCCTATGAAACTATCCACGTTCACCACGCAGTTCAAGGGGAGTGTTCGCCGGGTTCTAGTTCGAAAGAATCCACGACAAGGGTGAGGGATAAACAGAGAGCTTCGACAGGCAAGGACGAAAGTCAAAAAATTTATATTGGCTCCATGTGGGGATGGAGTACCCAAGGACTTAAGCCGAGACGAGGAGACGGTGCCAAGAATCTTCTTCTGTGAACGGTGAGCGAGGATATGGTCCCCACATAAGGGCGACATCGGGAAAGTCTGGGGAAGCGCGATATTTGCGTCATTGTGCAGCGAATAAAAAGAGGAAAATTAAAGGCTAACAATTAGGCATTGGAGTCTAGGTATTTCTCAACCGAATTATGTTAACTAGTGCTAGATGCCTCTTCGGTATCGCCCAGCATCGGTATCCCTTCTTAACTCCATTGGGTTAAAACGCCAGCCCCCAACTGAATTTTCACATACAACCCCTTATGCTTAAACCGGTCTATTTCGGCTTGTCTTCCAGAATAGCCAATTTTCATCTGTGCCTTGAGGCAAAGTATTATTCAGAGAAAGATCCGATCATCACAAATCATCCTTCGAGCGATAAAAGAAGCGTTGTGTACCGAATTAAGAGCACCAGACAAGCATCAAACCCAGCAAGTGCCTCTTCATGAACGTTTCCGCTTCTTTGGATGTGGTGCAGATGTCAAGTCTGATGAAGAGTTTCCAGAGTTGGCGTCGGGTTTGTCCTTGGGCTCTTCGCATTCGTGTTCGCCCTCAGACTGATTGTCAGAGCTAGACTGGACCGGTTTCCTTCTGCTGCATTTCCCTCTTTTTCTATGTTCTTTTTTGTATCTCTTTGTATCCCTGATATGGACATTGTCTCATTTGTCCGTTGCAACTTGGCCAGGTATCGATCAAAACCCCGAGCAGCACCCGCTACTTGCTGCGGTTAGTTTAGGGCTTTGCCTTTTTGTTTTTAACTTCGTATATGGCTATTGCGATTGCCATTTCCCTTTTCCATGCTCTGCCCACCAGCCGGTTCCCAAGACCACAACCCCGCAGATGCGTCACAGTAGATACCATCAGTATCACCCCTACCAGCGAAAATATCACTAACCCGGTCGGAAAGGCAACCAAGCATATATATCGAGCGAAATTTAACCGAATGTCATGGGGGTCAGGCGCTTTCATGGTCCATCCCGGTAACCATATCCGATACCATTCTGTCAAAATCCAGTATCATTCTACTGGTTCTAAGGCCAAGAGAGTAAGGTGTTGAATGAAAAGACGGCGAGCGTCTTTCTTCGAACGTAAACTTCCTTTCCTTTCCAGCCAGGAGATTGCGCTCGGTGGGCGCTCTAGAGATGAATGGTGACGGATTCTCGAGTCTTCCCACCAGCCTGCGTAGATCCAAATAAGGATCCAGTGCCAGCTATAATAGACTAGCTAGTAGACCACATACTGGCCGAAGGTACAATCATCGCAGTGTGAGGACATTGCTTTGAAAATGGCACATGTATTGTGTACCGTATTTTGGATATGGAGGAGATGTGAGAAAAGAAGGATGATGATGGTGAGAGAAATGCGACCGTTTAATGGCAGGACATAGTCACGTGGTGGATTATCCCTGTCATTTAATGTAGTATCATCTTTTTCTGACTAGAATCAATGATTAGTTCAAGTGGGAGTTAGTGTCGAATTGAGGAACGTGTCGCTGTACGTGCAATGAAAGAGTTCGGTGTGATTGCCGTACATCATTCAGTGTGGTAAATATAATCTAAAATAATCCAAAATCCATTCCAAATCATATTAGTACTAACAATGAGCTCTCGGTCGAAGTGATATATACTCCATACAATGGCCACAAATCCAAGATTTCTTTAAGCCCCGAAAATACCCCATGGCCCCCATAATAAGCGCCCTGGTAGGTATTGTACCAACCCGCAGCAACGACCTATGAGGGGCCAAGAGCACCAATACCATCAATATGTTGGGCAAGGCTGTCAATGTAAGCAATCAATGTAACTATCTCAATTGATATTGCTTTTAGACTTTCCAATTCTCCATCTAAATTATATTTCTATAGTTATGTAAATCCCATAACTAGTATTAGGTTTGCCAAGTTTTTCTTTGTTGGAACAAAAAAAAGTATAGTCGGGAGCCGTAAGTTTGATGAGAGCACACTATACCATTTCCAGTAATTCACCCTAAGCCCGGCCCGTCTAAGGTGTAGTGCGATGCAGCGACAGTACTACTGTTGACGTAGTATATATGTACCGAAGGAATATTATAGAGTACAGAGGATGACGATAGTTATAACTTCCTCAAATCCTGATAACTGAGTTGCTCATTCCTTCACCGACCGACGTTCACCCATGTAATCTGCGCCCAGTGTGCAATCAAACAAGCCCAGGCACAACATATCGACACCAACCCCAAACGATAGCACTCGGTCATTAATTAATTAAACAAAAGAACCTGCCAAGAGTTCGGGGTCCCTTTTACCCCTGAACACAAAACCAGCAGAGATGAATGGGGGGACCAAGCACTCAATAGTTATCCCCCCACAACCATCCAATTCTACATATCCACCTCCATCCCCCCAGATGGATAACATATCGAGCCCCTAAGAATGTCTACCCCAGACCCGCAAACTCATCCACCCACGGGCGTTCCCAAACGCAAGCCCGTCCCAATTCCTCCACCACCACTGGCAGATTCAGAAGCTCAAGAAGCTCCGACAATTGACCAACTAAAACCCCCCCTCCAAAACTCGAGATGGCCCCCGGTAAAATGGTCCCAACTCCCCCGAAAGAAAAAGCGCATTTTCCTCGTCGCAATTGCAGTCGTGATAATCTTACTCGCCCTGATAATCGGTCTCGCAGTCGGTCTGACCCGGCATTCGTGAGTCTCTCTTCTGGCTTAGACTCTATAATCCCCCAATCATATATACCTATACACGCTTAAAAAAAAATAAAATAAAAATATTTCACCAGCTAACCTACCTTTCAAAGAAAACAAAGCCTTCCTCTCCCCACAACCAACGGCGGCCCCTACACAGGCGACCTCACCTACTACGACCCGGCTCTAGGCTCATGCGGAATAACCAGTTCCAATTCAGACTTGGTCTGCGCAGTATCGCATGTGCTCTTTGATGCTGCGTCTACGGGTTCTAATCCGAATGCGAATCCGCTTTGTGGGATGAAGGTGAGGTTGAAGAGGGGCGAGGCGAGTGTTGATGTTACCGTGGTTGACCGGTGTATGTATTCATTCCCCCCGTACGACTTTTCTTGGCTGCTCCTCGCTGGAATTAGTGCTAATTGTACTGAGTAGGTGTGGGATGTGCCGTAAAGGATCTAGATGTCAGTCGGTCGGTTTTTAAGAAGCTGGCGGATATGGACCTGGGGCGAGTAAGTGTCGACTGGGCTTGGTTGGAAAAGGCTCCTGTTGCTGTGAGATGAGTTCTTTTTTTTTTCATGAAGTTTATGATATGAATGGGCTGGAATATGATATTTGACGAGGTTTGTGGTTTAACATTTGCGATTTTCTTGCCTTTTTTTAGCTGGCTATGTACATATATGGCCGGGTTGTTAATATTCTGGCCATTCGGGGTCAACCTGTTCACGCCAGGCGCGTAATCCACCCCGGATATCCGCCACGACTCGTTCGCCTCCGCGGTCTAAACCCAACTCCTTCAGTCGTTTGACTGCGATCTGGGAGTCATTTCCGAGGCGACACACAACATAAATTGGATCGGTAGAGTCCGACGAAGCAATATCTGCTGGCAGCCATGGGGGTAGTGGATTCGATCCGTTGGCCCCGTCATTCTGGGCGGTTTTGGTTTTCGATGACAGGATGGATGAAATGGGGATATTGATACTATTTTCCAAGCTGCAGATGTCGAATTGGACCTTCTCCCGAACATCGACGATCGTGGGTTCCTTGCCGACCGCTCCATTGGCCTCACTAGAAACAGTCACCGGATATTTCGTGCGGTATTCCTGCGGCGAAATGCGCTCTTCTGGGAGCAACAGCTTCTCCGGGCTGACACTGCCACAGAAGAAAACATAATCGGTTGACCCTGACTTGACAGTTTCCAACGACACGCTAGCCTCGGCAGAGCACACTGCACAATTCAGTCGGCGCGAGCGCAGTTTGATAGTTCGGAACAGTGGGGACGAATAAGCAGAAAATATATGCAGTGATGGAGGTTTAACATCCTCATCTGCAGCCGTAATCACCTTGATCGCCTCCAATGCCTGAAGTACACCCATTGTGCCGACAACCGGACCAAGAATGCCACCATCCGCACAGCTCAGGATACTATTTGCCGGTGGCGGCTGAGGGAAAACGCATCGATAGCATGGACCCCCAGTCTTGTCTCCTACCGGTCGAGGGGGGTTATTCAGCACCATGAGCTGACCTTCCGTCCGCAGAGCAGAGGCTGAAACCAACGGCTTCCCAAGCAGCACAGCCGTATCAGAGATCAGATAACGGGTCGCCGGATTATCCGTACAGTCGAGAATAATATCGTAGTTCTTGAAAATATCTGCCGCATCTTGGGGCACTAGGTGCGCTCGGTGCGCAATATAAGTTGGGTGAGGGTTCAAACTAAAAAGCAAAAGTCGTCTGTTAGCATCCGCATTGAAATAGCGGTTATGCAGACCTAACTCACTCGCGCAAAGACTCAATGGCGCTATCCACCTTGAACTTTCCAACGTTTTTGCTCCGATGTAGCACTTGCCGATGAAGATTCGATGACTCGACTGTGTCTCCGTCCACGAGGCCCAATGTGCCCACCCCGGCTCCAGCGAGATACTGCGCAGCCGGACATCCCAATCCGCCCGCTCCAACAATCAAAATCTTTGCAGATCGAAGTCTCAGTTGACCTAAAGCATTGAGAGTATTTCTTAGCAAGAATCACATCAAGAGACGTCGGACGAAATCCACCAACCCTGCAACCCCACCTGTGGCACTATCATTTGTCTTCCATAGCGTCGATATTCCTCGTCCAGCAGCGGCCACCTCCTCTTATCACTATCTTGGGTGCTGACTGTCGAGGAAGGGTTTGGAGCGTCCTGCGCCCTGGCTTTGATAGCCGCTTGCTCTGCGCTCTCAAGTTCGCGTTTCAGCCCTGCTAGCTGTTCTTCGGTGGCGGCAATCTGGGCGCGCAAGGAGGCGCAAGTATCTTCTATATCTCCCATTTCGAAGCCGACACGGAACAACAAATTAAAGCGAGTGTTCAGGCAGCTTCGCCTTAATTCTTAGAATGAAAACGGGCGGAAGATGACCCCGCGCGAAGATTCTCAGCAGCTCTTATCAAACCCCGGCCGATCTTAGACTAAACCTATTTGGGTAGTAGTACCATCTTGAGGTTTTCAGCGGTTTGTCTCCATGGAATAATCGAACGACAAGATTCGAACTAAAAGAGCTTAAGAGCTTAAATTAACCATCATCTACCTGAGAGACCCATAATCCAATACGTAAGTAACTTTATGTACATGCCCCATCGTCCCCGCCCCCTTGTCGCCCCGCAATTTCGGTATGTGGCTCTATATAGTGCTTGAGCTTCTGTCTAAATAGTGTTCGCTGCTCAAACGCATAAGCCATACCGATCAGCGTCTTTTCACTCCAATGTGTGCCCATGAAGCTGATCCCGAAAGGGATATTCTCCGCAACCTGAACCAGATTTCCGAACTTGTTGTACACGGTTTTTGTCCCCTTCGGATACGCTCCTAGTGGGACAGTGATAACCGGCGTACCGATGACAGATGGAACGTAGGCGGCCAGCGATGTAGGAAGAATGAGAGCATCGAGCCTGTGGCGCACAAGAGCCCCGAGCACTCCTCCTTCTCCTCCTAAGCGGAGATTATTTTGGTACATCGGCCAGAATTCCGGGGAGGTGTTGTTGAGTCCGGCGGCGAGCGCTGCATCCCATTCGGCCGTGTCTCGTCTGGGGTAGTCCTCGTGTGGGTCACCCTGTGTGTCAATTCTGAGATCTTGTAGGGAGTGTATGTTGTTCGGGTTAGTCGCTAGCGTAGAGAGATAACCCTCGATATTGGAGCTGAAATCAGCACGCAGAACCTGTGTTATGCTCTTGCTGACGAGAAATTCCTCCCAAGATGTGAAATTGGCATCCTGTAGAATAATGGCACCCGCCTCAGTGAATACAGAAAGAGCGGCTTCGAATGCAGAGAGAACTGCGTGGCCGTGGGCTTCCATAGCTAAGGAGGCTAGGGCATTCCGCGGGATACCAATCCTCTTTCCCTGCAGTCCATCCAACTGGCAGGCATTGGCATAGGCGGCGATATGCAAGTCAGGTGAAGCAGATGTGTAGTTATCCCTCTCGTCTCTGCCTGCAATCGCTCCCAGAACCCACGCTGCATCTTTGACGGTCCGAGCCATCGGTCCGATAGTGTCTTGGTGCTCGCTAATAGGAATGACGCCGTAGCGTGAAGTGAGGCCGACGGTTGGTTTGATTCCGACAATATTGTTCGCCTCGCTGGGGAATAATATACTCCCCATTGTCTAGCGTCCTATTTTAGCATATTCCGGATCTCCATGCAACACAATGCTATGCCACTCACTTCCGTTCCTAGCGCTGCCATAGCCAGCCCGAGATCAACCGCCACGGCGCTACCACTAGAGCTTCCTTCCGGATCCTGCATTGGATGATAAGCGCCCAGGGTTTGTCCACCCCTCGGGCTCCAGCCATTGGACGTATTTGATGAGCGAAAATTCATCCACTCCGACATACTCGTCTTCCCAAGTATGATGGCTCCGTAGTCCCTCAGCCTCCTCACAGCAGTTGCGTCCTCGCGCACACGAGAGCCATAGAGCGAATAAGAGCCAGCTTAAAACACCAACACACATCAGTCGAACGTACTCAACAGTAAGCGGTACTGCTACCTGCATAAAACAGAAAGGATATGCACCTGTGGTCTGCATCTTATCCGCCGTTCCAATATTATCCTTGACCAGAACCGGCAGACCATGCAGCTCCCTGAAATCAACTATCAGCACATGCCAGGCAAGAAGTCTATAAATCCGATGTGGTGTTCTGCTTACCCTCGACTAGAACCACTGTGCCTCTCCCTATCCAACATTTCGGCATCGTGCAACGCATCCGGGTTAATCTCCAGTATCGGACGAAGAGTAGAGTTAACCTCATTGATCCGCGCAACATACGCCTATCCCCAATCATTTATCAACTCCACCATCATCATGACGCAAAAGAAAAGGGAAAAAAACACACATGAACCAAATCCACGCTCAAGTAGCAATTCTCGGAAAGACCACTAACGAGGTCATCCCTCGTCGCGCGGATCAGGGGTGGGTTGGCACACGCCCACGCGTGCACCGTCACACATGCAAGCAGGAGACACAGCAGCTCTCCGCCGAAGGCCCTATAGAGCAGCATGGTTACACGTAACACTAACCGGTATATGATTTTGATTTGGTGCTGGTGAGAGATGTTGTAATTCAAATAATTGTAGGTGATCGATGTATGTTTATTCTCATCTTATGTAGGAACTGGGGGAACGTGGTATCCATTCAAATGCTCCGAAGAAAAAAAAGAAAACCGAAACACTTTTTGTATTTCACTAGACTTCTAAATTCAAGGATATTCATCTCCCTCACACATGCAGTGAACAATAAAAGGCTGTGACTGTGTCACTTACTCTTATTCCTGTCATTTGTGAATATATCTTACCGGGGGTTAGGGGGACTTCTAATATTAGGGAAAGTTTGACTGATTCCCCCCTTACCTATACTTCCTGTAAGTACTTTGTTTGGGTGAAGACATCGTGTTCCCCCTTTTCTGCCATGTTTTGGGTTTTTTTTTTTTTTTTTTTTTTTTTTGGGTGTTTGGGGGTGTTGCACAAGGGAGATTGCTATGTCTTGGAAGTTATATCAGTACCAGGAGAAAGCATTTCCATTTGAGAGCATTTGTCTCAATTTCACCTCGTATACAAGCCCCTTCAGCCCCAATGGTGAAATCACACGAGTTAGGTTCCTAGATAGATAGATAGATGGGAGAGATCTGTACTTAACTACTAGGTAATTAGTACAGCAACTGAGTAGTACTAAGGGCTAAGTAACTTAATGGAGCCGGTGTTTATTTTTTATCTGTAGGGATCTTTCCGCTGCCTTGCAGATTTAATTAAACGTCCCTCCTGGGTATTGTCGCACAAAATATGGCTTCCAAGTAGGAAACAATGGAAAATGAAATGAATATGGATATTGAGTGAGATGGTTTCTAGCTAGGTAGGTAGGTACTCCTGACTGAAGCTCTACTACTATATAACAGGAAGTTCATTTTATTTTCCCCTTGTTCCTGTTCTAGGTATAGGTATAAATATAGATATACAATAATTATAACGATTCATCGCGTCATGGGTCTGTCGTCTGTCCTAAGAAAATCTAGACTTTATCATCCTCGGTCCGCTCGATATGAGACACCACACCCTTGTTCAGGGTATGTTCCACGGCGGCCTGGCGCTCTTTCTCATCGACAGCGCCAAAGAGCACGTCCATCTCTTCCAGAGAGCGGCCCTTGGTTTCCTTGGCGAAGAACACGATGAACACGCCCATGGCCACGCAGAAGATTCCGAACATGAGGAACGTGCGCCAGCCGAGGTTGTGCACCGCGTGGGGGGTGAATTCGGTGACGGCGAAGTTGAATAGCCATTGACTGCTGGCTCCGAGGCCAACGCCATACGCACGCAGGCGAGTTGGGAAAATCTAAAACGAGCGTTAGTCAGAGAATGTCTTGGAATGTGTGTGTGTGTGCGTGTTTATGGGCTGGTCTTACCTCACTCAGATACACCCAAGGGGTGGGACCCCAGGAGGCGCTGTAGCCGATGACATAAAGATAGATCATGACGACCATGGCAATGGAAGCGGAAGAAACCCCTGACGCAGATGTGTCAGGCGGGTGGGTGGCCAAGACGGCACCGATGATAAACATCATGGACGCCATCCAGATGGAGCCACCAATCAGACTCTTCTTGCGTCCCCAGCGATCAATACCGATGAACAAGAAGATGGCCGTCGCGACGACCTTGACGGTTCCGTAGACACCCGTGGCGAAGAGAGATGAGTTGGTCGCGCTAAGACCGACAGTTTGGAAGATCTGGGGGGCGTAGTATCCGATGGAGTTTGTGCCCGAGAATTGCTGGCATAACATGAGTACGACGGCAAAGGCGAACCGGTTTCGGTTACTCTTCTGAAGGAACTCCTTCCAGGTCACTCCCTCGGTCGCGGCCTGCTCTTCCTCGATGGAAGCGCGGATCTCAGCCATCTCAGTCTGCACCACCTCGCTGCTAGCGGGCTCGTTTCGAATGTAAGCCAGAGACTGCAGTGCCTCCTCGTGGCGGCCTTTGCTGATCAGCCAGCGAGGGGACTCTTTGAGAAAGAAGAGTCCGATCAGCATGAGCCCGCCTGGAATGAGCTGGATCGCAATCGGGGTCCGCCATTGCTTGGTGCTGGGTGCAATGTGCAGCGACACTCCGTAGTCTAGCCAGTAGGCAAATGTGCTTCCGATGACTAGGAACTCCTGAAACATTCCTGCGATACGACCCCTAATCTCCGGGGGGGCGCTCTCGCCGACAAACACCGGCGTGATACTGGACATACCGCCGATGCCCAGACCAGCCACGATTCGACCGGCATAGATCATACCAATACCATGGCTGGCGCCAACCTGAACGGCAGCTCCAATCAGGAACACGACGGTAAGAATCATGAGGGAGTAGCGACGTCCGAGAAAGTCATTGAGGAAGGAGGCAAAGATAGCACCGAAGAAACAGCCAGCAGTGAGCAGGGACACCACATTAGAGGAGACCTGGGCATTTGCCGCGTCTGTAAATCCATCGGACCCCGCCAGGCCGAAATCCTTCTTGAAGCTGTCCAGGGCAAGGACACTGCCCATCACTCCGGTATCGAATCCTACAGAACACGATTAATTCATGTACGACGCGGCAGTCTGGATCAAGCAGAAGACATACCGAAAAGCAGGGACCCGGAGTAAGCCACTGCCGTGAGGACATAAACACGGTAATTCTTGAACAAACCCATTTTCAAGCAATTGATCGGTACCTCTGGGTGACAAAACAGTTCAACCTAGTCAGGCCGATCTCGAGAAATGGAAAGCCGGGGGGAAAACCTCTGGGAAAATCCTCATTATATTCCCCCAGTTTCCTCCCCCTCAAAGTCGTCTCCATCAATGGGTCAACTCAGGGCTCCATATCCATAGCTCTTCTCTATCCACATCTTTAGCAGTGATAGGCTGGTACCAAAGGGTACCAAGCACCATGACTAGACATCGGCGGCCGCGCCCGCAAAACCCCAGTGGCAACCCGTTCTTTTCCCCGCGCCGGTGCTCCAATGCAGCCACTCGGCAATGCTTCTTTTGACTCTACGGTGTGGATACGGACGGAGAAATTCTGTCCTCTTCGCGGGGTGGCATTTTTCCGTCCACTGAACGCGGCCGCCAAGATGCCACTAGCAGACTCCATTCCAGCTGCTAGAGATGCAGTAACAGACAAATCATGGTCTGCCCGGTTCGTATATCATGCCCTTTAATCTCATGTCGGCCAGGGAAAATGTAACTCTGATCCGCCTAGCGAAAGGATCCTTCTCCAATAATTTATCCTCCACTAGGTTATGGCATGCCCCTAGCTTACTGCATTCACCCCCATCTTGCTGCATTCCCTAGCCCTAACAGAGATAGATCACTTCAGACGACCCAATGATGATTTCATCGACGAAAAAAACCCCCAGTCGGCAGCTCACACCGGCATCCCCAAGCCATCATATACGGATTTACGGCTAACTGCTCTTCATTAGCCGACCTAAATGTCATTTACCGCCGGTAATGCGACGACCGGCTTCTGCCGAAGATTAAACCCCGAACGTTCGCTCGCCGACTACCGAAGATTACGGAGATCGTCGTCTTCTTCTTCCTGAAATATACGACTGGAGCGGAGTACATCGTATGACGTCCTTATACATAAGTATCACTGCCTGGTGGTGGGGTTTATAAGGGCATGTACGAAGTCACTTTCGACGATCTTCCACATTAAATTCATCCCATCTTCACAATATCTTCACTATATCTTCGCAAGAGATCGGTGGAAGAGGATAAATATTGCTCTGTCTACCAATTAGTATTTGTCTGGATGATATTAAGCAGTACGTTCACGGCCCACCGAAACAGGACATCCATGGCGAAGGATCCAGGGTCAGTTGGTTCTCGAGCGAAACCGCTGCAATTCTAATATTAATAATAATAGTAAAAGCCGGTTCAAAAGCATTGGCCACAGTACTATGTCAGAGCATACCACTCGACCAAAAGAACCAATTAGCGTTGGGTCGCGTTTTGAACCAACCAGCATATTATACTCGGCCACACCCTAGTACCCTGTACATCCATAGGTAATATTTATGTATAGGCTGTATAGGTGACGCCGGGTTAGAATAGTAGTACGGGCTAGGTAGCAGCTACGCCCATATAGATAAAGCTTCGAGGATGCAATAACTCGCAAAGCCGGTATTTCATATCGGGGAGTTCTATATCAACGGTCATGCTTCGATCCGGTATTCTGGATGAACCCCTTCCCCCCCTTTTTTTTCTGTTTCTTCTCGAGAGGATGGAGTACAGAGAGCAAGGTGGTTGTTGGCCAAAGTTTGGTCTAATCTGCCCTAGATTTTCCTAGAAAAATATAATAAACTCAAGAGGGCATCGGGAGACCATGTCCCTCTTTCACTGCAGTACTAAGAGCCAGATACTTAAATAGACTAACGTGAATGATCGATAACGTAATCAACCACCGAGCGACGAATACCACCGAGCGACGAATTTTCACCATAGCCGATACTATTTAGAACTATTCAACCATCAACACCATT
>ML736360.1:0-55772 GCA_009193595.1 Aspergillus bertholletiae | reverse complement strand
CAACAACGACAAGCCTTAGAACTCCGTGAGTTAGAGCTTCGATTAAAAGAGAGGGAGGAAGAAGTACGTGAAAAACAAATTCAAAATCATGCAAAACAACTTCAAAATGAAGAGAAAGAATTAGAACTTATGGAACGGCGAGCCAAAATACAAGCAAATAATGAAGTATAACAGTTAGTTAGAAATCAGTTAGGAAGTAGTTAAATTCTCCAAAATTCTATGTTAGTGTAATGTAAAGCTCACAAGCCGGGTAATTAAAACCTAGTGTGTTTAGCGTCGGAAGCCGTAATATAAGTCAGGTGATTGACTAGCGCGGCGTCCCACCTCTAGAACGGTGCCAGCTCACCTGTAACCTGCATTTTTCTATAATTCCGTTAAATTTGTCAAAAAAAAGGAAGAAAGAAAGAAATATTACATAATCTCTTGCGCATATCTACGGCTTTGGGGGGATTTACGGGTGCTTAATGATACATTTCAACTCCGGTTGCATTATAGAGTAGCCATATCTAAGTAATGTAAGATTTATATATATATTTCCCATATATGCCGTCGGTCTTCCGCACTCTTTGTATGTGCCATACCATATTATACTAAGTCCTGGTAGAACTATATATGAGAATTCGATGACAGGTATATCAAATATATTACGTTGCATGATGAATTATGTTCATTTTTACGGAGATCTTGTGCATACTGGGTGCAGGTCGTTTCAAATGAAGAGATATAGAATTCTAGATTTGGTAGGTTGAACCCTTGTCGTGTTACTAATCATGCATCACTCAGAGCCCGCGCCCTAAGCCCTAAACCCTACCATAGAATAGCACCGGTATTGGTTGCCGACAGTAACCGGGGACGACTGAGAATGATAGTATAGTAGGAACTTGGTATGATGTATGAAACATCGCTCTTTGTTAGCCCACATCAGGTGCTAGGCTGTACGCGTGTGTGCTTGCATCTCGTGTTGTTCGGAAGCATTGGTCTGAACTTCGGTGACATGATTTTTGAACTTGCGAAGATTCACCTTCTTCTCAAACCTACGGGGGAGACACGATGGAGTTAGCGCGACGACTCGAATGGAGGTATAGAAAGAACATCTCAACCGGAATGCGTTTGGACTTACATCTCGTCGATCTCGGCGGGAGTCCGACGGGTGACCTCGGGGAGGATAAACCATGCGATGATGACGGCAACCGAACCCGTTCCTGCGAAGCTGTTGGATGGAGTTTGCGTCAGTTGGCCGACCATTTGATTTATTTAGTAATGTAATCAGAAAACTGAGAGTACGCACAAGAACCCTGTCTTCACCCCCCACTGTGTGAGGGGTCCGTTGATCATCAGGGGGGTGCAAAAGCTGAACATGAGGGCGACTAAATTGGACAGTGCAAGAGACCAGCCCGCCGTTTGAGCACGCAGGCGTTGTTGGGGGATTTCTGCAGCATAGGCGTAGCCAATTGACGAGGCACCGGTGGTCGTGAAGGTCGCGAGGCAGGCGAAAAAGACCTGTGGTGTGACATTAGTCAAGCGTCTCGGTGAAGACAAGGAGATTCGAGTAACTTACCAAAAGCGAGCTGGTTGATTTCTGGGTATAGTCAAAGCAACCGATGATTCCCAGGCATAAGACAGATAGAGTCGTTACCGCATATGGATAGATGGTAAGTGGTCGACGACCGATTTGATCGGTGAGCATGGCCGTGATGATCATTGAAAGCAGTTGAACACAGGACAGGATGACAGTCACCATGAAAGGATTTTTATTACCCGCGTATTGGACTACAAGGAGAGGTGAGTAACCACAGGGAGAGACCGCTCATTATGAGCACAGCGAGCTTACAGAAGTAGGTCGCGTTGGAGTTAAACACTGCCAACCCAACAAACTGCTGAGTGATCTTGGGCCATCCAGCGATAATGAACCGGATGAAATTGCGGCCCTGGAAAACAGCCCACGTGCCTTGCTGCGAGTCCCGCTCAGCAATCCGGCGCTCCTCGGCGACGGTGGCGCTCATGATTTCCTGTAATTTGGACTTCTCGTTAGTAAAATGAGCGCACAAAGAGCAGGATATGGACCGACAATTTGTTCGGCTACATCATATCCCTCAACGCGGCCGTTATATGTCCGGAGCATCTTGGCTGCCTTATCTAGTTTTCCCTTACTAACGAGCCACCACGGGGTTTCCGGTATGATGATAAAGATGATAATCGTTGCTCCGACCATGGCCCACTGGCAAGGTTTCTTAGTACAATCACTTCGACCCGATGAAGGAGACTGGGGTTTACCTGTGTATATATAGGGGTTCGGAAGTCCAGGGGGGTGACAGCATTTAGTCGATTGAGAGCCACCGAAGCAAATATTTGCCCCACTACGAACCAACTGAGCGAGGTTCTAGTTAGGAGCATCCCTAATTTCCGAGTTTGGGGTGAGGGAGCTTACAAGCTGTACGCATTAATGAAAAATCCCCTTAACTGCGTCGGGGCTATTTCCGACAGATAGATAGGCAACGTCGATTGCAGCATACCAACTCCCATGCCAGAGAAGAGTTTCGCCACAAGCCAGTGATCCCATCGTGTAGCAAAGGACTCAATAAATATGCTCTGAGACAAGAATAGAGTTGAATTAGCATATGGGGAAGTACACCGGAGAGAAGGTTCATCCAACAGATTGAATGCTGAGACACAGCTTACCACGACAAAGACGACCCATATGATGTATAATGCTATCTTCCGTCCAAATGACTCCGTAGCATATTGGAGAAGCTGTATGGAAGTGACAACGAGGGTGTTAGTAGACCTTTCATGTGTTGAAGCATGGGCGCCCATACAATTTGACCAATCGTCTGACCAGAAGACTGAATGCCACTCCAAGCCGAGACATACTGGCCGGCGATGATTGTTGTTCCAGGGCTCGTCATCTGTCGGATGAATCCTTTATTGGAGACAAGTCCACCATTGAGGTTGATCTCTAGTATAGCACACACACTCGATTAGCTTGGCTTACCCTCAGCTTCGGATATAGGATTATGATAAAAGAGCCATACGGTAACCATCAAGCGCAGCACTAAACGCCGCAGCCATTGCAACGACCGAGACAAATTTATATCGCCTCACCGTCTGCCAGACCGACAGGTCGTCTTCCTTTGACCGCATCACTGGCGCACCGCCCTTGCTTGTCGTGCAATGCTCATTCTCTTCAACAGCCGGCTGTTCGAGCGCTTCATTTTTGCTATTATTTGGCTCGCTTGCAGTGACAGCTTCCAAGCTATCGTGTAAGGCGTGGTGGGTGACCATGGTGGTATTTAGACGGAATGGCTCGTGGTACTAATTTTCTAGGCTCGCAGGTGAAGATCAGAAGATCTTTTTTTTTCATCCAGAGGATTTTGTATGCAGACCCAGAGTATATTAGGGTTCAGTGTGGGCCCATGCGGAGACCCCAGAAAGACCCCAGACGCAGGCGCTTTAACCTACATCAAGCTTTCATACACAATCGGCTATTGATAGAGCAGCCTCGGCTTTCGACTGCCCATTTGGGCTATGGAAGGATTAAAAGCTCCGGTGGAGGTGGAGCAATTCATTGGCGCCAGTGCTTTTGGCTTCGGGATATCGCATCCCGAGTGAGAGCTCACATTGGCCCATCGACACCGCACGATCACGCATTACTTTGGCATTAGAAGATCGATTAATGAGGGGCTGAAATAGCGTAAGCCACTAATGAAGCGGAATGATAACTCCCATTGGTTTGGGTGGTTGTCTCTAATACATCATTGTAAATATACAGGACTAGTCAGGGTTGGCTACGTCCTGCCGGATCTTTGCTTCTAGTTACCATATCATGCCGTACAACTACGGACCCCAGAGCCATTGTCTCCTAGAGATAGACTAGTAAAGCCTCTGAGGCACTGAGCGTAAAGGTGGCGGAGCCAGAAGACACAGCGCTCGTTTCTATCACTTCTTCACCCTGGATCACACATGTCCCATTGGCAAAAGTCCGGCCTGCAACGGTAGGGACCTGACCCCGATCGACTCTGGATGTAGAATAAGACGCTGTTAGTCGCTTTGCGGTGACACTGGAGGAGGTTAGTCCGCTCAGCGTAAAGGTCTGCGACGGGCGTGTTCCACTAGTGTAGTAATCTGAATTGTACAGAAGAATCCTGGACGGGGCGCCGTCTTTATAGATTGCGTATGCTGCGTATGAAGTTTTCTGGTCATCGAGCGGGGCGATCTGGTCGGCGTTGGCCAGTGCCATGGTCGCAAAGTAGGCACCATAATACGGCGCGCCCATATTGTAGCGACCCCACCAACAGTATGGGCCTTTTAGGTAAGCTTCCTTCTAGTAAGTGGGGCGATTTCAATACTTACAATTGCCTATGGTTCCCTGATGGAAGTATAGAGCCTGCACAAGTCAGCGTGCGCCCGGTTACTGCCTGCAAGATCGAGTTAAGGGATTCAAGTACTTACCTGCGTGCCCATCAAAAGGGTTTGCATCACGTAGTCCAGGATCCAAAGACCAGCACCGTATGTGGGACTGATCCCACCGCCCCCCTGGGTCGCTATGGAAAACCGTCAGTGAAAATAGCAACGGCGGAATGGGATGTAGCTACCAGAGTTGGTTTCTCCAAAAATGTGAGCTTTGCCTTTTGCAGCCGCAGCGGAGGCTTCGGCGGCAAAGGGTTCGATTTGAGATGCAATGCCACTGTGGCTCATCAAACCCGCTAAATCTGCAGTGCTGGGCGACTGGGGATAATTGTGCGAGCAGTAGTCCTTGACAAGGTCGTTGGCGGCATCCTCCACGGAAGATAAGCCGGCGATACTCATGGGTGATGTGCCAAAATAGACGCCCGCTGAAATGAGACTCGATGCGGACAAATTCTGGCAAACTGCATCCTGCCAAGCGACCTGAGATTTATAGTCGGCCGCTGCGTTCCACGACGCGCCGTTTGCAATGGGGTCACTGCCCGAAAAGACTGAATGGGCCTCATATTAGAAGGAGTCCCAAGCGCAATGAGGCGGCATGCACAACTTACAATTCGGTTCATTTCCTAGCTCTATGGCATAGAGGTTGTTGATTGTGTCCTTGGCTAGAGTGGCGGCCGCAATCGTGTTTGACTGGTTGTTCAGACGGCGATTAAGACCCACGATAATTTGGCCACCGTAACTTGCCGCCAGGGACATAAATGGCGGGCCAAATGTGAGTGATGAAGGTGCGTCTGCCGGGTCGGAGACTGAGTAGGTGACAGCGTCGCTGGAGGATGCATCATATGTCGCACGGTCTCTAACGTGGGATTAGTATTGAGTACGCAGCTGGTGGGAAAGATGAGGGGGCGCACTGTGTGGTGCCACCAATGCGCATCGGTGGCCAGGTCCCGGTGAGTTCCTTGAGATTCTGAAGGCAGGTTTTGGTTGCTGCGACGTCGTTCATGTAAGCCGGAAAGGTGAAAAACTCCAGGCTGCGGAATCAGCAATGATGGTACTCGTAAGGAATGTTTCGGTGATACTAACGAGAGGCCCACTGGTGCGTCCGCCAGCTGAGCGCTGGCATTTGCCGGTGCTGCAGCGGGTACATTGAAGGTCAAAGCTGATGTCAGAGCAACGACGGCGAGGAAGCCGGCCGCAAGGTGAAGGAGAGCCATTGGGAGATGTAAACCCTGTCGCTATCTCACCTGGAGGAAGAAGAGATCTACTACGCTAGATACGCTGCCCATGGGGAGTTTTGCTACATTATATCCCCCCGTGCGTTATTCATTATTTCTCCTGCATCCTCTGATAGCCTCGGCAGAGCACACCAAGAAGAGCATGGGCTGGACTAGGCTCAAGGTATTTCCATATCCACTCTGCAACGGTTCGCTCCACTCCACCGGAGAGAAGTTGACGGGGGTTCTATTCCTTTCCCAAAGCCACGGCGGAGAGAATATCTGGAGAAGACAGAAGTATGTCGATCATCTGCGGGGGAACGATCCCTACTGACGAAATGTCTTAGTCGTCGGGGCATGCTTTCCCGAGCCGGAGAAGTCGTGTATATGAATACGACCCTGTTAGCAATACTTCCAGTCCCCGACACCCAAGAATCCGAACAGGACTGTTCCTGCCGGGGTTTTGCCTGATTTGGGTGCACTTGGGAAGGATTCTTTCTTCTTCTCTCTCCCTTCTTTTCTTCACCCTGCCTAATAGAAATGGCATAGTCCAGCTGGAATGCTTCGATTTTGATAGCTCGGGTGATGTCGCCGTGACTGGTGTTTCGTCGTCAGGAGATGCCTGTTCTTTTTCAATTTGAACCAGCGCCCAGTACCAAGGCTACCGAATGCTCTAGTTGCATACAATTGCGCAGGTGGCTGGGACCATCTGGACAGCAGATGCCCCGGCGTCAAAATTGTCAAGACTGAGGAGACACGTCTTGCGACCGAGGATTCTCGACAGCCAACCTTTTGATCAACTGGATTCTGGTCCTCGTTGTTGCTAGGAAGCTAGGATTGGCCTATGAGATGGACGATCCCGTGTTTAGTCCCGCTGCGATGGCAGGTACTGAAGTTGTTGCTCAGGACAGGGCCTCCAACAGGCGCCATGGACTCAGTGGTGGGATGTTATTGGCATCCCTTAACATAAGCATAAAGCCTGATAGCACCAACTTAATCCATCCCACCAGCATCGAGCGGAGTTGCTTTACATGGCAGGAGAAGGAGATAAAGTACCGTATGAAGGACAACCCTCAAACGAGCGGTAGATAGTCACGCTTTATTCCAGCTTTCTTCAGGTGTGCTGGGAAAGGAAATATCACAGGCAAGGTCGCTGTGGTCAGATTCACGTATGAACCCGCCATCTTGAAGAAGCTCAACTTCCCATAGCGTACAAAAGACAGCCACAAGGCGTCGTTCAAATGGGTCTCGTGGGGATCCTGATCTCTCCAGGTGTGTAAATGGACGACAAGATTATCGTAGAAACCGGACATCGGCCATTTCCGGATGGGCCAGGCCGACCCCCATCCTGGATTGAGCGAGAAACGATTGGTGGGTGCCGTAGGTTTCCTAGGATCCTGGTGAGCTTGTGGTATAATATCTAGTTCTTCTAACCGCTTCTGTACAGCATCAAAAAGAGGATCCATGCCCTACCTATTTATTATCGGACTCCAGATCTAGTGACCAATCCATCAAGCCCGTCGTATGTGTATTTTGAGATAGACTGAATTGCAGAGATCGGACTTAGGAGATAAGAAGGGATTGATCACCGGCCACCAGCTTAACCCCGGGCAATGTCGGGTCGTCGTAGCATGTCTCGACTCCCTCACTCTCAACAATAATCCTCCCCCCGGTCGTCGCGTACGGTGGAATTTTTCGAATCATTTCAGATGTCTTCGTCGACTTATTCACCTTGGCTGTGTTCTAACTTCTCACTTGACCGCGTTTCACAACACCGGCTCATTCTCGTGACATGAGTGACGCTGGTATCCGTAGCCCACTGGCCACAGGTTCATCGAAAACGAACGGTCATAGTCACTCGCTTGATGGTAGATCCAAATTGTGTGAAAGCAGCCCAAACTGGAATTTCGTGTTAAAAAATGGGCTCGCCGGAGGTGTGGCAGGTTGTGCCGTGAGCCTCACCCGCTGGCCACGTCAGGCCGATGACTGATATGATACCGATATAGGCCAAAACAATTGTCGCTCCCTTGGAGAGAATCAAGATTCTCTTCCAAACCGCCAATCCCCATTTTATACCGCATTCAACCTCCTGGAGTGGATTATTCACAGCGGCCCGACACATTCGAACGTCGCATGGTGTATCTGCGCTGTTTAAAGGCCACTCGGCGAGCTTGATGCGCGTCTTTCCATATGCCAGCATAAACTTCCTCGCGTATGAACAACTCCGAGTGGGAATTATCAGATCGCCTGAAAAAGATACTCCGTTCCGTCGATTCTGTTGCGGGAGTATGGCCGGTGCGATTTCTACAGTCGTCACATACCCTCTGGAGCTGATCCGGATCCGTCTTGCCTTTGAAACTGTACACAATAAGCCCTTGTCGTGGCTTCGTATTTGTCGGACAATATATGTTGAACGTGGAGTTCGCGGGGCCCTATTGAACTTTTATCAAGGACTTGGCCCGACTATGCTAGGCGTACTGCCGTATGCAGGCACGTCATTTCTAACTCACGATCTAATGAGAGACTGGTGTCGTTCGCCCGTTCTTGCGCCTTATACTCTAGAAGTAGGATCGTCCACTCGACTGACCACAGTCGCGCAACTTTCCTGCGGGGCCGTTGCTGGTATGGTTGCGCAAACGGTTTCCTATCCAATCGATGTGTTGCGGCGCCGCATTCAAGTCGGAACAGTGGTTGGTACCAGGTCAGGAATTATGGAGACTGCTCATCGTGTATTTCTGGAGAGGGGGCTCCGAGGCTTTTATGTTGGCCTGACCATTGGTTACGTGAAAGTGGCACCCATGGTAGCGACAAGCTTCTATGTCTACGATCGGATGAAGCGATGGTTGGGAATTCTCGAATGATACAATTATTACTACTCCTCCTCTCAATTATATGTCTCATTCTCATAACACATGGTTCACTACTTTGCAGCGTGATTGCTGGAGGGGCCATTTCTCCTCCTCAAAGTCTGTTGCACAGTGGTTGGAGCCTTCTTCGGGGATATTTCTTGGTTGGTACGAGCTGCCAGTGAGAACTGAGTGGCCTGCAGCTTCAAACTCCCATATGTGTAGGCCTGTGAGTTATAGTTGAACAACCAGTTAGGACGATGTTGAGATAGAGGTTGCGAGTTCTTTTTCCCTGCGCCCAGTCGGTTTTTAGCCGAGCGTTGTGAGTGTCTAGACCTATCTCCCACCAAATTCTGCGCGGATGATATCTAGGTTCCGAGTGTTCGCGTTGGGGATAGAATGCAGGGTTAGGATGATGGTGTACCTCATATTTTCCATCGTGTGCAAGGCGAGTGGCACCTGGGATTTACCCGCTAGCATCGATACCGTCGCGATTCTGCATTGTTCTCCGTGGCTTGCGCTGCCTACTGGGGGGATGTCGGGACCTGTGAATGTGCAGCATCTCCCATCAGAATCAACAGCCCTTGGGGAAGGGGCGATTTTGCAGACCTCCGCTCTTCTCAAACCCCAACCTTCCACCACCTTAAGAGCATTCTCAAGTTGAGCTAGGTGGGCCTACGATTCCTCGATACTATATGCGTTGGGATGCATGAGAACTCAAGTAATGCTCCCATTACACTGCAGGGTGGCAATCCGAGTGTGAACGTTTGGCCGAATGAATTCATCACCGTATCCTTGTCTCCGGGACAAGCCAGGCTCGATAGGACATGGCAGATCTTCCCCTGCCGAGCACGAAGGAGCACCTTGCCGATTGAACGCTATATGTTCATGGCACTTCGGCCGTTCCTGGAATTCTAGTATTTTCTTTTTTTCTTTTTTCTTTGTTCTTTTTTTTTTTTTTTTTTTTTTTTTTTTTTTTTTTTTTTTTTTTTTTTTTTTTTTTTTTTTTTTTTTTTTTGATCTGGTATACGAGAGAGTTACAGACAGCCTGTGCACTGTACGTTTAAAGTAGAGTGGGTTGACCTATTACCCAGTTCCGCCTAGTCTAGAAGACTCCCGCCGACGGTGGTAGACTTGGGTAGGTAGAAGAGCGACGACTTTTTGCAAATTCATCGCGTACTTTAAGTACAAGATGCGATTGCTCCTCTCTCGGCAGTGAGGCATAGCGTCAATCCCGTTCAGCGGGATACAGAGCAGCCTCCCCACTGTTACTCAGACCTGACTCATGTGGGGTCAACAAAGGCCTCACTACCGCACATCCCCGTGGATTGATGTGGAGGTTGGATCTGCTGTGGAGGCGATCCGTTGGTGGTTCTCCACTTTGGCATCCTGCCCTCCGGAAGAGAAGCTCGGCAACAGATGGTCCCCCCGATTTGCCGAATTATAGAGTGTACACCAGATCACACAGCTGTCGCGAGGATATAGTAGCGGGCTGCGTCCTGCAGTGTACCTAATCCTGGACTCGGGGACATGAGAAGAACCCCACAAAAGTTAATAGTATATGATACCGGCCACCCCCCTCTCTCCCTTCTCGGCGCAACTGTTCTTTGAATTGATAGTACTAAACCCCGTATCGCTCTTTGCCCTCTTTTCCTTCAACCTTAGCCTCCATATTAGTTGCCATTCAACATGGGCTCAGTAGGTAAGCTCGCCGATCCTCAGGAATACCAGAAGATCTTCCATTGGGCGGAAACACAGAAGGACGGTGAGATTCCCTCCTTTTCCACCCGCCGGAATGACCCGTATGAGGTATGTGAATGTCCATTACTCCTGCGTTGTTATGAAAAAAAGCTAATTCCTCCATAGTATCAAGCTGGGTTTGGTAACGCGTACGCAATCAGTTCCTTACCGCTGGGGATGGTTCAATCGGCTAATGTCGGCGGGTTACGTCGAACAGATTTATCTCCGAGGCTGTACCTGGGACGATTCCCCACGGACAGAATAGTCCCCGGAATGTGCGCTTTGGGTTGTACGCAGAGCAGGTAACTGCCACTGCTTTTGTGGCCCCGAGACATGCAAACAAAAAGGCGTGGCTGTATCGTGCTCGTCCGGCGGTTGCTCATCAGGGATTCGTATGTGAATTCGACTACTGACCTTATACTACCTAAGGGGCCATTGAATATTTCGCACTAACCGCCGTCCAATACAGAAAAACCTGCCGGACAACCTTGACACCGAGGCCACATTCTTGCCTCTAAACCCCCGGGTCCACGTCTCCCCAACCCAGCTGGCATGGCATCCATTCGAAATCCCCTCCGGCGAGTCGGTTGACTTCGTGACCGGTTTGAAGACCGTCGCTGGATCCGGGGACCCGACGCTGCGAGAGGGACTCGCAACTCATGTCTACACCGCAAACACGAGCATGACGCAGAAAGCGTTTGTCAACTCTGACGGCGAGATGCTCATCGTGCCCCAGCAGGGAGCCCTGGACATCCAGACCGAGTTCGGTCCATTGTTCGTCCAACCGGGTGAGATTGTCGTTATTCCACGTGGCATCCGCTTCCGTGTCGAAATTCCCGATGGACCTTCTCGCGGCTATATCCTCGAAATCTGGGGTTCTTGCTATGAACTCCCCGAGCTGGGCCCATTAGGCGCCAACGGCCTAGCCAATGCCCGAGACTTCCTAACCCCAACAGCCCAGTATGAAATTCGCCGAGAACCATGGGAAATTGTATACAAGCTCGGAGGCAAGTTCTTTGCCAGTACGCAGAACCATAGCCCATTTGACGTCGTGGCCTGGCACGGCAACTATGTACCCTACAAATACGACCTGACGAAATTTGTCAACGTCGGCTCCATCTCAGTCGATCACATTGATCCTTCGATTTTCTGCGTTCTAACTGCAAAATCTCGCGATCTCGCTGCCCCTCTCGCCGACTTTCTTATCTTCTCCCCCAGATGGGACGTCGCGTCTAGTATGTGCCCCCTCCCGCTCTCTCATCTGACTTGATATGAGACGGATACTCACCAGGTGATAGACACCTACCGTCCACCGTATTACCACCGCAATGCCGCCTCGGAGCTAATGGGTCTCATCTACGGTGACTACGGCGGTCGCTCCGACGCCTTCAAACCAGGAAGTATCTCCTTCGAATGCGGCAGTAAGTCCCTATCTCTCTCACTCAAGAAAAAAAGAAAAGAAAAAAAGAAAAAAGAAAAAAAGAAAAAAGAAAAAACCCTCTAACCCGCAGGTAAAAAATAAACAGTGGTCCCCCACGGTGTCGCCTACGAAGAATTCCAAGCCGCATCTGAGGCACCACCGTCAGTGATGCGCATCTCAGAGGCATCCGTCGCATTCATGTTCGAGTCTTCCCGGGCCTTCACCATCACCGACTACGCATGGAACAGCGAGAAGCGGCACGAGCATGAACCTGCCATGTGGGATAATCTCGTCGACAACTTCTCAAAGCACATGGAGGAGGTGGAGGCGCTGTTGGCCAAGAAGGCGCAGGGCTTGAGGGTGTGAGTCGATGTTTTGTTTTGATATAGCCATATCTGAGTGGTTGGTTTTTCTCGTTAAGCGGTTGTTCGTTTGGCGGTTTGGCGGTTTGCGTATGGCTTATTGCCTGTAGAAGTGCTTGATTCGATATATCCATACATCGCTACGTGTGGATGCTTTGGAAGATATCATGATACGGTAACTACATTCAGTCCCGGGATTTGTATTGGGTGGGTGTCTTTGTTGTTCTCGGTGTTTCTTCTGTGCTGTCAACCACAATTTGATGCTAGAATATTATTAGTACTCCACCAACAAAGGGGTAAAAAAGGCAAAGAAAATGACATGAGCCTGCATGACTTTTAAATATCAACGGGACATGCGACCGTGTATCGTGATCTTGAACTGTCGCAATGGAATTGAATTTTTGTCCACCATGTCGACTATTTATAAACGACCAAAGTAATCCACAAAGAACCAGCCTCCCCGCCCCAGTTCATAATGCGGTGTATCTGGTAAAAGCTCTAGTATCAACCCATAACCGCCTGTATCCAAGAAAGTTGCCCGGAAAAAAAAATCCCCTCCTTCATTACTCTGATTAGACAGAGAGCCACCGCAAAATGCAGGATAAAAACAAAAACTCTTGCGAATGTCTTTTTATTTTCATGAATGGTATCAACACGGCCCAGAAAACAGACATACAATTATCTAAGCAGACTACTACGTCTGCAGTTCCAAATCCTAGGAGCCCTCTCGAAGGGTCGGAAGAACCTCATCTTGCCAGAGGTGAGAAGTCTATCACATTCAATCACAGGAAATAGTCGGGGGTACGCCTCGACACCATTGGCTCTCCTGCACGGGGGCAGGGATCGAATTGTAGGCTGTCGAACAATCAAGCGTCAGTAACAGAATCCGCCTAGCCGTGGATGGAGGGGTCACATACAATGTATACTTCAGGTGCTCATCAATCTCCATAATTGCGGCTTGATTACCGCAGCGGTAACAATAATTCGGCGCTAGAAAGCAGATTAGTTGTGGCCCCAGGACGAAGCTTCATGACGGCGACACCTACCTGAGAAGATTGTGACCACATTCCGATCCTGCGACCAATTGTACCCCTCCATTACAAGCTGATGTGCTCGTGCGACCAGAGTCAAGCCGTTGTTATGATTAAATGCCTCTGAAATATCCTGCCCGAAGGTGTATCCAGCACCACGAGGCGAGATTCCCCAACCACATCGGTCGTCTGGGTCACTCCACAGCAGGTCACACATCGGTCCCTCGTGGGGGACCTCCTGGATCCGATCCAGGGACCGAATGTTGTCAAGCGTGTCGATCGACGGACTCAGACCGCCGTGGAGGCAGAAGATCTGGTTTTCAATGAGTGCGGTGAGGGGTAGGTAATCGAAAAGGTCTGTGAAGTATTTCCAGACATTGGCGTTGCCATATTTACGCAAGCACTCGTCGTAAAATCCATAAACTTGAGTAATCTGGCGGGACTCGTGGTTTCCACGGAGGATGGTGATACGCTGGGGGTAACGAATTTTAAGGCAAACGAGAAGGGTCACTGTCTCTACGGAGTAATAACCACGGTCGACGTAGTCACCTAACACGGGCACGGATGGTTAGAGGGACCCGATCAGAGACACCGACACGGGAACGTACCCATAAACAGATAGTTTGTGTCTGGATTCGGGCCACCGATGCGGAACAGCTCCATTAGGTCGTGGAACTGGCCGTGTATATCACCACACACAGTCACTGGGCATTTCTGAAATGGTTAAGTCAATATCCGACCGGTCGCGTTACTCCGCCCGGATGAAGGAGGAGGCCAACACAAAATCAAAACAAAAGCACATACAACTGGTTGCACATTGGATTCTTCCTGCAACACCTCTCTTGCCTGTATCCCAAAATTAGTCATGCCCACAACCTGCACCAAAGCCTGTAAACCCTGGACAGCAACACACCCGATCACAAAGCCTCCGCACATCTTCCTCTGCTAGTTGCTTGCAGCTCATCAAATTTTCAATCCATCCGTCCAGTGTCGGTATCGACCCAGGGTCAGACGTCGGCGACAGGCGGTGGGGCTCGGGGGACCGCGCAGTATCGATTTCCATATTGTTGTCCATTTAGAGTGCTACCAGACCACGGGTTCAGGGGTAGGGGCGCTCGGATGATTATGGGGGAGAGGGGGAGGGGGGCGGAACACTGAGAGTGGGAGGGTCTCGTGAGGCTGTCGGTGAGGGTGACGTGTAAGAGGGAAAATACAAGAAATTAGCGGAACAGGAGAATTGGAAAACAGGAATAAATTCGAATCGGACAAACACCGATTGCGACAGCGGTGGTTGTGTAGATGGGGATGAAGTTGATAATGGGGGTTGGAGGGGAAGGAGGAAGAGTGGAAGGGAGGTTTGGACTGAGGTTTGGTGCTGGCCGTGCAGGTTTGGTCGCTGCCTCTCTGCGTTCTGGTTGGCCTGTGCGCCACACCGCACTCAGGCCGCAAGCCACCAGCCACACACTCCCCCGGGATCTCCAAACCATCGCCAACCCCGCCACACATGGAAATCTCTACCTCTACTGGTTCAAAATTATGAAAGGGTCACCACGTTGGCACAACGGTGGGGTTCGGAGAGGATTCCATCATTTGGACCATTAAAGATGCATAATATTTCGTTACAAAGTCATTATCGGGGACGACCCGGTCTCCCAATGCGTCGTCACTACCTTGAATCTGTTTCTGCCCAACTAAGTTAGACCGACAGCTACACGGAGCTTAACCGCGCGCTTAGATGATGTCACCGCCAAACCCAAACCCACCAAATCCTCCGCCTCCGCCACGTCCTCCGGAGGGCCCGCGCCCTCGCCCGAAAGGCGCTCCAAATCCTGGTCCCACAGGGTCATATCGAGAACCGGGCGGTACCTGGGGGTCGTATCCTCCCCCTTGTGGACCGCCAAATAGAGGATCATCGAAAGTCGGGTGCATACCTCCGCCTCCGCCCTGGCCAAATCCTGGTCCGATACCTCCTCTGAGGGGGTCATGAGGACCTAATCCAGCAGGATATAGGTCTCGATCACCGATACTGAGAGGGTTTCTACCCCCCATTCCAGGAGGATATCCGCGGGGAGGTCTCTGAATTTCGAACTCATCCTCGAATCCGGGGGGTGCAAAGTCTCCCGGGGGAACCGGTCGCCGAGGCCCTGCCGCCAAAGGGTCGTCAAATGGGTACGGGCGCGCAGGCTGTGGGAGTTGATCATCTCGTAATGGGTCGCGTCGGGGGGGTCTTTCTTGTGGCTGTCCCCGTACTGACTGACTTGCAGCCTCATATCCTTCCTTGTATAGTCCAGGAGCAAGTTTTTGGATCACGTTTATCTTGAATAGCCCAATCAGATCGGTCACACGTGGTGTAGATATGAAAACTTCGCTGAGAGTGGCGGTTGATCCAGTTGATGATGAAAAGGGTAATGAGGATGCAGAAATGAAGTCTTTCACCGGAATGTCGAAGGATGTGGTTCTATCGTCACCCAGTGCCAGGGCGAAAACAAGCGCGTTATTTCCTATCCGGCTGACTTTGAGCAGATATTGCATCGAAGACTGCGAATGAGCATAACGGAAGGAGAAGGTATCGTTCGCGTTCCATCCCGGCGGAAGAGAGGGGCTCTCTGACGAGCCTTCTAGAGGTTCCCTAATATCAGCCAGGAGCAACTAAAACAAGAAAATTAATGGCACATAGATACGCCAGCAAGCACAAACCTATCGAGTGTTCTTCACCAAGGCCCACTAGGCGAAAGCCCACAGCCAGCATGCATGCATGGCCGATTAGAGCAACCGCTTCATAAGGAGTCTTCAGACCGTTCTCAACACTTGCGTCTCCCTGTAGAGCCTTCTGGGCAAGGTCCACAACATTCTCAGTCCGTAAAGCGTCCATATTAAGTATTGGTTGGTTCACAGATATAGAAGCTGCAGGGTTGGCACATGAGGTCGCAATGACGATGGCAGGAAGGCAAAAGCGCCTTGGGTGCCTAGCTTATCGGAGTATTCACGTGTTGATACGCATGCACACGCGCTAAGCCGAAGGAAGTAAGGTCGCTCTGTGACTCGGACGATCTTGGCTGCCATAAATACTGGACGAAACAACCAATCTGAGATCTTTCCCTATGCCAATCGTTCTGTAATCTACGAATTCACCTTACCACTCCCTATCTAAGGCAGGTGGGGCACAAGGTTTCTGTTGGAAAGAAGAAACAGTGTGTGAGCCACGATTGAGTAAGAGCTTGAAGCTGTTTTGCCAACATATCGCGAAGATGCGCAATAACAGCAGTGTGCTACCTTGGCTCTAGTGGGGTATGCCAATTGAGGCACTACTAAAGTAGTACTAACTAAGATACAACGTTGACTCTCCAGGGCTGGAAAAGTCAGGGTATTTAGTCTCTGATGCCGAAACAGAGTCAATTGATTGGCGGACCCACAATATACCCAATGGGGCAAAAAGGCCAGCATGTGATCCCGGCCTATCATGAATTCATCGAGGAACAGACCTTTTGCACGATACGATCCGTTGAAGTTGTGTCCCCGCCGATTTTACGAAACCCCTTTGGCAAGACATGCTCTGGGTGATGTCATACAATCACCTATTCAGGTAGAGTGGTGGAAATGCCCCGGGCCGGTACGTAACAGTAATCAATTCTCTACCTAGAGGACCAACCTGACATAAACCACAACGTAGGGCCTGCATGCCTGACATGCAGGGAGAAATGTCGAAAATGCGATCGCGCGCGCCCTAAGTGTCAGCGTTGCATATCGAAGGGTCTGGTATGTGGAGGGTATCCGGAGCAGTTCAGGTTTTGCGGTATCGCTAGTCGAGGCAAATGGAAAGGCGCCCGGATACCAGTGAGCACTCAAAGGCCTCGAAATGCCGCTGATCAGGTAAATATGGAGCAAGTTATCCATCAACAACAAGCTTCAGGAACTATAAATGCGGCTCCGACACCCCCTGAAGAAGCTTACCCGCCGCCACGCTCGGACAAATCCCATGCGGATACACAGGAGATGTCGAGCGAAATCGCAGAGATACTTAGATTACCGGAAACCGAGACGCTTCTCACCCATTGTAAGTATAGCTTCTGTCCATGCATTCCTAACCAGACACTAATGGCCTCATCTAGATGACGAGGCTATATGTCCACATCAGATCTCTGAGATTGGAAATGAGAGCGACAATCCGTATCGACTATATATTCTTCCCTTAGCCCGGAAGCAAATTGGGCTACTAAACGCTGTACTTGGCCTATCCGCTTTGCACCTTGGGCAGTTGACGGGGAACCAAACGATGCACGAAGTCACCGCAGTGGAGTATCGCATGAAAGCCATACGGGCCCTAAGTGAAGAGATCCGTAGGAGTCAAGCATCAACTTTGCTGGAAGACGAGCAAGATGCCGTCCTTGCCATCATTCAGATTCTATTGCTTCACGACGTGAGTGCGACTAAGAGCGGAAATTATCACCGTTCCATTACGAGAGCCTGACCGTCCCGTACAGATAGCTGAATCTGGAATTTCGACTCATGGAATTCATATCACGGGAGCCATGTCCGTCTGCAAGCGGTTATTGATTGCCGAGGGACTAAGCGGCCACCGTCAGCGGGCTGTGTTCTTTCTGGGTAACCTTGCCTGGTAGGGTACCTGAAGAGTCAAATGTCTCTATGCATGCTAATACTCAAAAGGCTTGATATTATCCGCGCTTTTGCCGGTCCAGAACGCCTCTGCTTCTCTCAAGACATCCGAGAACTGGTTGCATGTGCGAGTGAAAACACATTCGAGATGGTAAACGGATGCCCTCGGGAAGTGTTTCTCATCATTGGTGGCATTCTGGAAAAGTCCAAAGAGCACACACTGGGGTGGCTTACATGGGATGAATATCAGATCGCCATGCTCGTGGCCAAGCACAAGCTATACTCATGGGATAGTAAGGAAAAGATATATCCTAGTACTGACTCCCGTTGGCTGGCTGTGGCGGAGGCTTTCCGGTACGCATGCATACTACATATTCTTCGCTTGCTTGACGAGTCCCGTTCGGCGAAAAGCCCAGAGATACAAGACTGTGTGGCTCGGATATTAGATGCAACCTCCACCATATCTTCAGACTGCCCATTGATCGAATTACTCATTTTACCTCTCTTCATGGCGGGAGCAGACTGTCTCGCGCCGCATTCACGATATTATATTCTTTCTCGATTCAAAGAGATCGAAGGGAGATCCGAAATTCGCAACCCAGTGCCTCGAGACCTTCTCGAAAAGGTCTGGGCTGCTCGTGCTGCCCAACTACCTGATGAAGAGAAAAATATCTCATGGACAAGCTTTGTAAGTCGTCTACTTACAAGGCCTGTTTCTTCGATTTCTACTAACGCTGTCAAGACCCATTGTCCTGGAATTGCACGACAACATGACTATCTCATCATCTAACGAATTACTATTATGATGCTTCCCGAAGGGATGGAATATTGGAATATTTTGGTAACTGCTCGCGCTCTATTATGGTATACATGAAAGAATAAAGAACAGGGAAAGATAAATAATACAAGGCCGGCCCAGGAGCTGTTGACCGAGGCAATGGTATCTATGACTGGCACGCTTATCTCTCGCTTGATCTCAGTCGCAGTTTGGAAACCAACCTCCTCGCTAGTGTTGCAGTTGAACTAGCTGAGCTAGGCCGCATTGAAGCCTCTTCACGTAATTGATGCAACATCGCCAATAAGCTCGCTATCACCATGATTTCCTGTTTCTGGCTACCACGTTCAGGGAGTAACAATACTCCTTCGCTGAAATCTATGGGTAGCCACACCACAATGCCAACATGAATATAGATTGCGAGTATCTCAGGCTCATCTAGATTGACCAAAGTGTAGCGGAACAGGCTATTTGGTCCAGGGTGGACCTGCCATTGAACTAATCTCCCAGGTTTCTCTTTCTGGCCCGGGAGGCGCCAAGTGAAGTACGGGTGCGGGACCCTATATTCTCCTCTCACACTTGGCTCGAGGGGAAAGGAAACTGTCATCGGGCTCCTGGCATATTCGCGCGGGCCAGTGATAAGACACAATTCGATGTTCTTGGATGGGGTACTTCGGCTAACAAGGTTAGCGTTGACATTCTCTGGAAATTAGGAGACAGCACCCACACATTGGCTTTGATGTCGTCAGTCTGAGTCAAGCTTCTGCGCTGAACTTGCAGCTCCACAACTTCCTCCTCCTTTTTGCTGGCGTCAACTAGATATTCCACCTGCGCGTCCATATCGCTACCCCGTGGCTTGTTCATGAAGCTCATCTTGACCGAATGTAGATAGCTACCAAAGGCCGTACCTCTAATGGAATCCTGGTAACTCTCTGCAACATTATACAGAGGGAGATGGTACGTCATTGAGTCATGTCGAGGAATGTATAGTGCTCGTATGAAGTCCTTGGGTGGGCTGTAACGAGCAAGCCGCTCGACAGTATCATGTGGTAGTCTGGAGACATTGACCAGTGACGTGCTGCATGGAGAGGAACTAGGCGACACTGTAAGTGATGGCTCAAACATGGCTATTAGTATGCAGTCGTCGGTTGGCTTGATTCAAAGTCTGCGCTCAGGTCAAAGGCAGGTCAGAGCATCCCACTGATATATATACCTTTTAAGATGTTCTTCTATGCCGAATTGGACGCTGGATGGTGACTACAGTTGCGGAGTACCCAGAAGGGGCGAATCCAATTACATGAATACGATGATTTGGGGCAGTGGATACTGGGTCATCGCCACCAGTTCACTGGTAACTACTTGTATAAAAGATACTCATTTAAGTAAACGAAGCAACAACGCCAAGGGTGCCAAGAGTGCCAAGAGGCAAACCTTTTGATTGGCTTTCCTTCCTAATGTGGTCAAACCGTCAGCCTTTATCCATGCCAATTCGAGTAATTCTTCCAATGCCGAAAGTCCTCGGATGGAGAAAATTACGATATAAACGAATAGATATCGAGTGTAGATATCCCACTACCTTGCGTATGTGCCAGAAAAAACGAAAGCCAATTCAAACCTAGTGGCCGACCTCCCAATCTCAGTCAACCACGGTTTCAATTTCGAGGCTGGAAAGGAGATATCGAACGACATAGCAACAATTTATGGTATCTAAATCCTGAAGTACATAATTTACAGCATCGCCTTAGGGAATTTCTTCATAGCCTGCCTCACACCCAAATCGGCCAGAATCTCTTCCGTTCCACCCAGAATCGCGTCGAATTTGTAAGTGCGATGGAACATCTCGATAACCTTGCCCATACCAGTCTGGGTCAGACCACGACCACCGAAGATGTTCAATGCTTGCTCAGCAATCTCCTGCGAGGCGCGAGTTGCGTGTGATTTGAGCAGGCCGATGGGACCACCAAGGTGCGTCGCCTGTTCCTTGTATGTCATGTTGCACATCTGGTACGCGATAGATTCCAGCCAAGCCTGGTTGGATTCGCAGTGAGAGATCATACGGGCAAGCCTGCTTGCAGTCAGCATTTCTTTCTTTCTGAAGGTGAATTACAAAAGGCGGGGAGTAATCACTTTTGTCGCATGACAGGCTGTTCAATCAGCTTCTTGCCAAAGACAATACGCTGATTGCACCATTTCATGCACTCTTCGACCACCGTCATGGCCATGCGGATGGCACCGCAGGCCATCATGAAACGCTCATGGTTGAAGTTGCTCATGATGACAATGAAGCCCTTGTGTTCCTCGCCCAGCAGGTTCTCGACAGGAACCTTGACGTTCTCGAACTGGATGTATGCTGTACCGGCCGCGGTCGAGTAGGAGGTCTTGATCAGCTTAGTTTCAACGCCCTCACCGCGGGGGACCAAGATCACCGAGAAGCCCTTCTCGGTCTTGCAGCCCACGACGAAATAGTCGGCGAACATGCCGTTGGTAATCCATTTCCTACCGAGTTGTTAGCAACAATGCGGCGATGTAAATGATAGGGGTCGTACTTGGTGCCGTTGATAATGTAGTGCTTGCCATCTGGGGTCTTAGTTGCCGTAGTGCGCAGTCCAGCCACGTCACTACCGGCGAATGCTTCCGTGATAGCCAGGCACATCTTCTTTCTGCCCGACAGAACCTCGTCCGTGATCTGGTCGCGAAGAGGGATATTGCGCAACCACTGCTGAACAGCGGTCAAACTGATGGCCATGCCGGCCATGTTTCCGTCCGAGAAGCCTGCCAGCATTAGTACACAATGCCTCGCCACGATAGCAGCCGCCGAGTAAACTCACCTCGCGCATTAGCCCGGCTCAGCTCCTGCGAAACGATGAGATCATGCAGGTAGTCGAACTCCTTTCCATCGACAGCACCGCCCAGCAATGTGCGGCCATGCAAATGCTTTCCAGGGCCCAAGCGCATAGCCAAAATGCCAGCTTCTGCCATGCGATCGATCAACTCCTGGCTGATATAAGTGCCATCCTTCTCCTTCTCCTGCGCTTCGGGGTAGATATAGCGATCGGTGAACTCGCGCATAGCGCGCTGCAACCGACGATGGCTCTCCTTGTAGTAGGGGTTCTTGAAATCTGGACGCAGCCAGAGGGGCTCGGCGTAGGGGACATCGCTGAGGCTGCCGGGCTCGCGGGGGGCAATGTCGGGGGTCTCGCCTTCGACGGTTCCGATGCAGAGCTCATCGCGGTATTTCTCGAGGACTTCTTGACGGTGGAGGTTGTAAAACTCGGCGGTGGCATCTTTGCCGGCAACCTGGGCGAGGACGACGCTGCCGCCGGGATGGGCGTCGAGGAAGTCCGTGAGGTCATAGACACGGTGGTCGATGATGCACCAGACGGAGTCTTCGGAGGTGTGTTTGGCGACCTCGGCACGGGAGAATGTTTTCGACATGGTGAGTGTGTCTTTCTGTTTGACCGCCAGAGAGAAGCGAGTTGTTTCTGGGGAGGACAAAAACTATTTTTGCGGGGAAGGGCATTCCATTCTATAACAGTTTCATCGAGTTATATGGGGAGGAAGGCGGCGTCGCGCCAATCATGGCAACTTCATTACAGACTTGGAGCGAATTGCCGAGGCTTTTTTGCCCCTTGCGGTAAACCGGGTTACCGGTCGGGGGCCGAGCATATTGCGAAACGATAGTATTAGAGCCCGCCAGGAAAAGGGTTAACCGATGATGATTAGAATGCCTCGATTCCGACTTGTCGAAATCCTTGCTCTGTGCGAGTCTGATGCAGGATGGCTGGCGTGTGTTGTTCAAGGGCGCTTGATGTGGTCCAGCACAAGTTGTCTTGTGAAACGGCCAACCTCGGCAAGATCTATGCTCCTCGTCAACGTTTGACGCACCAAGGGGGGGGCTTTGACTGATCACTAATCGTTAGCTCCACCGTCAAGTATCTCAGATCTCCATTCCACCTCGTCCCAGCAGGTCTAGGGTCTAGACAATCATGTGCTCTTTCCGTAGTCACCTGCCCCCCTCAACCCTAAATATATCAGCCCCCAGATGACGAGAGACTGGACTGTGTGCCATGGTTTAAAAACTTAACAAGGTAGTGATCTTGCTTTTCGAAGGTTACAACGTGGCAAATGCTGACGTTTCACCCGCGACTGGCAATCGATGCACGGTTCAGGGGGATTTGGATCCGGGCGGCTGCTCTATTGGCTATAATATGAGACACCTCTCAATTTTTATTGACAAAAGCCCTGGATCATGGGAACAGGAGCCATCTCGTATTCATGCATTCCTCCTTGAAGTGCAATTCTCTGGTCTGGACGAAGCTGGTGAGGGTGGCAGTAGACGGTCGCATCCTGATGCCACGGGTGATGTCGCATTTTTTCCTGTTGGGTCGGATTGTACTAAGAATCCTTTGAAAGTCAGGTATTATCATATGATTCTATTCGAATTTATGTAACGCTCTCCGTATCTTTATCTTCATAAAATCCCTATTTGTGGCTAGTGACTTTTTTTCAAAATTAACTAATTAGAGTGGGCTTGCTCCCACGTAGTTGGATTCAATAAGCCATCAAGCTTGTAAAGCTGCCTTTTATACGACGGACCCAGCGAACTTTTTGAAGTTCCCCTAGCAGAGACGGCCCTAGCCTGATAATTTCTAAACATGACCTTTGCGCTGATATTCTCTATGAGCCGAATGGTCTACGGTTAGACATATCCGTCTGGTAAGAGCGACAACGGATGGGCCTGGTGTGCGAGTCCTCTTGTAGCGACAGGACTTGCACTCTGTGTGGTTGCTACCGGTACCGCTGAAGATACTATATGCTGGTACACCCTCAGAAGTAGAGCCCGACATGGCATTATTTTAGTGCTGACCATACCAGCAGCATCTGACGCAACCCGGCTGTCCGAGTCCATCACAGAGCCATTCGGCCAAAAGGAGCATTCCCAGCCTCACAGCCATCCTCTGGCTGGCATCCGAGATGATCTTCTTCGGCCTTCTCTTATCGATCAAGACTTTCATGGTGGAGCTAGCCCTTATCGACCAACCTTCATCCGTGCACGTTCAGCAAATCAGATCATTTTCGGGAAATCTCACGCCTTCGGAAGATTCGTTATGTATCGCCTAAACGATCTGCCGATCCACCTGGGAAAAGATAATGCCTGGCCCAATCCGTACAAACACTGCATTGAAACCCGATCAATATGCAACCCGCCCGCGTTTGATCCTCCCTTACTGCTGCTATGCTGGCAGAAGAAGAAGAACCCCTCTGGCGCAAGATCCTCGACATTGTCCTCGGGCAGTGGTTCATCATCGGCATTGGTATCGTGATCCTCATTGCCTCCCAAGCGCCAGCTCCGACCCAGGACCAGGACCTCATTGAAACCGTTATTTCATATCTCTGCGTCACGATCATTTTCTTCATCACCGGGTGTACATTGTCCACGCGCGCCTTGATCGAGAACTATAGCCGGTGGAAAGTCCACTTATTCGTGCAGATCCAATGTTTCCTCCTGACCTCGGCATCTGTCTATGCCGTCGTCTCGCTATGCGCAACAGACCCTACCTTCATGGATGAGGCACTGCTCATCGGCCTTCTTCTCATGGGATGTGTACCGACCACCATCTCATCCAATGTAGTCATGACGCGGAATGCGCGCGGCAACGACGCCCTGACGGTGGTGGAGTCCACCATCGGCAATTTCCTGGGTCCCTTTTTAACGCCGCTCCTCATTCAGATGTACTGTCTGCCGAACCCTTGGTATACCGATTTTCTTTCCGCGCAGCAGGGGAGTTATGCAGCGATCTACGCACGGATTTTTAAACAGATCGGACTATCTGTGTTTGTGCCGATGGTAAGCTAGAAGAATATTTACATGATTTTCCCCTTCCCCCAGGAAAAAAAAAAAAAAAAAAAAAAAAAAAAAAACAAAAAAATTCAGAACAAGAAGGGGAGAACCAGTGTTTAATCAATTCAACCTCGTACAGTTCGTCGGCCAAATCTTGCAACATCTATTCCCAAAGCCACTCCGGAAAATCTTCAACACGTGGAAACTCAACAAACTAAGCTCCGTCTGCCTGCTGTTGGTCGTGTGGCAGGCATACGACGCAGCCTTCAGCTCTGACGTATTCTCCTCCGTAAAGCCCTCGAACATCATCTTCGTCGTCTTCATCTCAATCGCCATGTTCCTCGTCTGGCTGGTTCTCTCCGTCTCGGCGTCTGTCCTCTGGCTCTCCCGCGAAGACACGGTCGCAGTCGCCTACTGCGTGCCGGCTAAGACGCCCGCCATGGGCGTCCCACTGGCGAACCTGATCTTCAAGGGTCTGGACGTTTCTCAGAAGGCGAAGATTCAGTTGCCCACGGTTATCTTCCAGGGACTGCAGATTGCGTTTGGGTCGCTTCTGGTACCGGTTTTCCGGCGCTGGTTGATGAACAAAGTGTATCCGGATAACGGGTCTGGGTCTTTGGTGGAAGCACCGGAGAGGGAGAGAGAGGAGGCGAAAGGCGAGTGTCCGGGGCGGGAGAAATAATTGGTGCTAATTTAGGGGTGGTGAAAAGTTCTTATGAAGTTATGATGATAATGTCTTGGAAACTCGGCAAAGTTGTACATTATTAATAGATATGTCTGCCATCCGTTGCTACTGACTTGGGCTTTTCTGTATCATTCAGGTGTCGTCGAGCATAGACCGTGATTTACTACGGTGATGGCTTAATGCCAATTTTCTAACGTCTAATGGAAAACTGCTCGCTCATGGAAATATTTTTATTCAGAGGTGTGAATGTTACAATTATCTCATGATAGGAGTGAGCAGAGAGTAAGTACTATGAAACGGATGAGTATAATTAGCAGCTGAACGTTCACGATGATAACCGGATTAATTTCTCTATACAAAAGCGATCTTTTGCTCGCATCTAAGCTACCTGTGTTAAGACAGCTCAAGACGCAGTGCATCGTATTGCACATACACCGTCCCCGGGAGTACTGCTGTCTCGTAGTCCGTGGCATCACGCGGCAGATGTAAGGTGAGCACATTGTGCCCAACGTTCAGCCAGTCGGCGGGGAATTCCATGCGCGAGCGCACTTGGTAGCAGCTGACAGCAGAGCGCACAATGCAGCTGCTGGACTGGTTGAAGCCGACTAGTAGAGTCAGCGGCTCCTGTTGCTTGTTGACGTAGCTCTCCAATGCGAGATTGGCGTAGGGCTCCGTGGCGTTGTACACGTCCGTATTGCCCGCGGCAGTCTTCACGCCGGCCAGCTGAATCGTCAGCGTGGCTGTCTTGCGTTTGTGCAGCTGCTTCTTATCCAAGGAGAAATTGATCGTCCAGTCGTGTGTGGTGTTATATTCGACGTCTGGATTTTCAGGAGTCGGGCCGAACACTGACCAATGCACCGTGTTGAAGTCGACGGCAGGGTCGCTGCTGCCGATAGTATAGTTGACACCATTGGGGAAATCCTGCTGCCAGTCATACGCTCCCCAGTAGATTAGGTGCTGTGGAGGGTGCAATGGGTGGGTCGGGTCTGGGGCGTCTCCATGGAGGAATTCGCCGGAGGACTTGTCAGGAGTCCCTAGTCGCCAGACTTCAACACCGGCCGACTCCGGTACCCAGGTCTCCTGCACCTTGGTTGCCTTTCCGGCTCGCACCTCAACGCCATCGTGTACGAAGTCACCGAAAATACCGTCTGCGAAGACAGTCAGGCGGTATTTACCCTCCTTGACGTGGTCCAAGTGGAACGTTCCGTCTTGACCCATCTCGGTCCAGTATTGATATGACGAAGCCTCCACCGAGTTGTCTTGGAAGTATTGTCCGTCTGCTGTCAGGATTGCGATGGGCCGTTCTGAGCCCTTGGGAAGTTTGACCCGTCCTTGTACACTGCCGCGCTTGCTGGAGGGAGCATACCCTATCACATGCTTGGCGATCGAGTCGTAGAAATCAGTGTTCCATCCTGGGTTGGCCAGGGACTCGGCCTCCGATCGCAAATCCTCCAGAGACGACGCAGAGCCCTTTCCACCGTTGAAGAGATAATACTGGGGGCCAAACGTGCGGTCGAAACCATTGGTAATGTTTGGCGTTCCTTCTCCGTGGTGGTTCGACACCAGATAGTTATAAACGATTCCGTCAACTGTCAGGTCCGAATGCAGAGGCCCCTGGACTGGTCAGCAGCGCGCTAGAGATCTGGATATATATGCCAACGTACTCCATAGTAAGTGTCCTTGGTGTTCATGACGAGCCACGCCCCGTACGTGGTGCCGTTCGAGTTGGTTCCGTCAGCATATAAACCGTGCACACTATTGTCTCGCCATACTGTTGTAGATTAGCTAATGCAGTCCGTTGGCAAGTCCCAAAGAGATCCATACAGTTAGAGAAGGTATATTTGGTGAAATACTCAGAGAATTGAGTGTAGTATGCGTCATCCGGAGTATTGTTGAAGCGCCATGTCGCATCCTGCACGACAACCTGTTTACTGATCGCTTCTCGGCTGGGGAGGGGAGCCGTCTGAGCCTCACTGGATGTCAGATGCGTCCATAGCTCGGTATTGGGTCGGAAGAGAGTGCGGAATTCTTGCAAGTTGCGCAAAAATGGTGTCGTTTCATTGTAGTACGCCAGGCGGCTAAACATATGCAGGCCCGTCTCACCATCTCGGAGAAACCAATATTGCTGGAAGTGCTGTCCTGTCGGCGTGTATGTGTCATTTAATATGACACCGGCATATTTGGTGCCAGTCGAGTCGGTCCCCTGAACCACTTCCATCCGGGGATCAGTAGCACCAGCAGTGTAGAAGCCGGAGGGTATACAGTAGCAATCAAGGTACGGACCAACACCGACACTGCCCGACACGGGTCCAAGGAGATCCTGGCCATCGAGAAAAAGCTCCGAGACGCGACCCTTATTTTTTGCAAAGGTGGATGTTAATCGGTCATTGGCCAGGGTGATGGTGTTGCTGTCCTCCGTAACCTTGAGCGCTGCAGATACAAC
Source organism: Aspergillus bertholletiae (assembly GCA_009193595.1). Taxonomy (NCBI): domain Eukaryota; kingdom Fungi; phylum Ascomycota; class Eurotiomycetes; order Eurotiales; family Aspergillaceae; genus Aspergillus; species Aspergillus bertholletiae. The sequence goes on along the minus strand of ML736360.1, from coordinate 28,393 downwards.
GGAGGCGCAAGCAGAGGCCACCCCCAGGGAAGTTCGGAGACGCATAATGTGATGGTCAATGTGTTGTAGTTGCTAGCCCAACAGATGGCGCCCCACAGTCGTTCTTCTACCCAGGAAAGGAGATTCCAGCATTTATAGCTAGCGTAGAAGCTTCACCACTTCCATCTCCGGCGATTATTACCCCGAGAGGAGCTAGGGTAAAGGAAGAAGGTATGGAGGCCACTGCGGCCAGGGGCACGAAGCTTGGCCACACTCTCAGCCATTTGGACCTCGCGAGGCCATCTTGATTGTGGAGCCCCACAAACCACCAGCAAGTAGTCCGGGGCACACGTGCGGGGATTCGAAGGCGCACTAGCTTCTACAGATCGGATTGATGGAAAAACTTCCTCGGACAGCATTGACCCGAGGGCATGAAGCTCAACTAGAAAAAAATCCGAAGACGGTGTGCTGCATGGAGCTTTCAATCTCCGCAGTAACCGGTGCAGCGTGATTTAATTTAGCCGGCAGGAAACAGAAAAAAGACCCGCGTTCTGACCCCAACAACTAGTCGCATTTACGATCGAAGCGCGCACGGCTAGCCATTGTCTAGACAGTGAAGCGTGGACGATTTGATCATGTCTTCCACGGTCTAACTAGACCAATGGTGAATGATCCCAATCCTATTCTTTTCGGCTATCAGGTTTTGATAGAGCAAAAAGTCGCCAAAGCCAAGGCTGAAAGAAGCGACCCACACCTGGCGGTTGTGTGGTTTTCTTGTACCATTACAAAGAGCATATTATGAGATGGCATGGGTCGATGTTATGACTGGAAAGCAGGCTTCGTATTGACAGACGGCGATTTCAATGAGTCATCGTGGAACGCATTCAGGAGCAGGCACATACACCCTTCAGTCACTGTGGTTTATGGAATGATGGATGTCTTGAAGCTGCTCTCTGGAATTTGCATTGGGACGATTATCTATGCTATTAGCAATCCCCATTGTGCTTGTGGGTCTATAGCGGAACAAACTCATGACTCCTGGGTACAAAGAAGGCCAACATTGGGTCGCATCAATCAGGGATAAAGGTCTAGACCCTTTGCTTGGGCATCCAATGAAATACAAGGGATGTTCTGTCTCTTCAACACATCTGACGTGGCGTGGATAACTCTTGCATGACACTGTTCTCGGAGCAGGGGGGCGCAAATTCTGGCTTGAACCTTCACAATCCGATACCACATTTGATCCACGGGGTCGTATCGAACACAGCTCGTTCTCTTGTGTCACGTCTCAATTCTATATACTCTCAAGAAACAGAATTATCAGAATCAGTGTTTGGGGGCCCAGCAGAACCAGGGGTCCTTGCCTAAATGTGCCAAGCCTGCAGCTCGCTGCAAGTGGTTAATAGTTCTTGACAGCGAAGCAAGGGCCCAAATATGCCGTGCTGGTACATAGACATGACGTTCCCATGGGGAACATATCCTCGAAATCATGAATATCTCTGAACCGGCAGGAAATCCTATCTTGCTAATTCCTTAGCAGTGGTTGTCGTTTCGATGCGATCTATAAAAGTATAGCTCGGAAGTAACCCCTGTCCTTCGAACAGTATCAAACTGTCCACCCCTGAGCAGAGATCGTGCATGATTTCAGCCATTGACATAATGCTTGAAAAAACAGAGAAAGGTGGCTCGGGAACCTCCATCCCTCTCGAGGGCGTGTCTCCGGCGGCTCATATCCAGCGAGTTGAAAACAGACCTAGTTACCCCGAAGACCCACGCAATTGGCCCATTTGGAAGAAAAATGTTCAAATCTTAATGGTTGCTTTCCATTCAATGGTGGCGACATTTATGGCGGCAGGTATTATTCCAGCATTTGATACTATGGCTGAAGAGTACGGCGTGACAGTGCCGCAGGCGAGCTATTTAACGTCGATACAAGTCCGTGTTCCCACCTCCACCGCACGCTCAGGAGTGTAAACCGCTGAGATATGTCAGAATAGATCCTCGTCTTGGGACTCACGCCGTTTCTTTGGAAGCCGATCACCCGCATTTATGGCCGATACCACGTGTCGCTTGTCTCCGTTCTAGGTAGTCTAGTCTGCAATATTGGTGGAGCTAGGTGTACAACGTATGGAGCACAGATGGCAACACGAGTTCTCACTGCTATACTCATCTCACCCCCGATTGGCATTGGAAGCGGTGTCATCACTGAGCTCTGTAAACCTGAAGAACGAGCGCAGAAGCTGGGTTGGTGGACACTAATGTCGACGCTTGGAATTCCGGCGGGGCCCTTCATCATGGGCTTCGTCACAAAGCATATCGGTTTTAAGTGGGTTTACTGGATATATGTCATGATCAACTTCACGCAGCTCCTTGTTTACCTACTTCTGGGTGAGGAAACAATATATGCCCCCGGGTTTGCTAGTAAACGTGGCCCCACGTGCAAGCTTGTCCCTCGCCGAATCGATCCACGTCCTCTGAAGCCTCGCGAGTTCATAGAGTCGATCTTTATGTACCGGTATCCACGAATCCTAGTTCCTACGATAGCTCAGTGTGTTGTCTTTTGTTATGCCAATACGGCCATCACCGTTGAGATGCCTATCGCCTTTGGCCAAAAGTTTCATTTTGATGCTCAGCAGATCGGACTGCAATATATTGCAGTCATCATAGGCAGTCTTCTCGGGGAACAAGTAAGTGGGCCAACATCCGACTGGTTCACACAGTCTCTGAGTAAAAGAAGAGGCCATTTCAGACCGGCTGATCGACTATGGCTTTCGTACATTGGTTTCGCAACTGCGATTGTGGGACTCTTGACTTGGGGGTTTCAACTAGATAATGCCACATCGTGGAATGTCACTCCCTGCATTGGTGCAGCTATCGCAAATTTTGGTAATCAGATTTTGGCCACCATTCTCATCTCATTCGCGGTGGATTGCTACAAGGATCAATCAACCGACATCGGTGTCTTTGTGAACTTCGTTCGCCACATTTACGGATTTGTAAGAGATGTCCAAGCCCTTCACACTCGGTCAGCCATGAAGCTGATATTGCATCCCAGATTGGTCCGTTCTATTTCCCCCCCATGTTTAAAACGTTGAACCTGGGCGGCGCCGCGGGGGTTATGTGCGCAATCATCGGCGTGTGTGCTTTGGCCCCTGTCATCACCATGCATGTTGTTACCAGTCGTAGAAGTGAATGGCGGACGGGTGTTAACGAAGCGTGATGGAATACGCAATGGAACAAATAGCATGAAGCAGCTTTAATTCACATGACCAGGAGGGATGCGAAAGCTGGAACATCTCAGATGTATCAGGATGCGTATCACGGGAGCAAGCCTGTTTCCTGGAACAGTTCACTAGCCAGCATGGCATGGCCTGGAAGGCCTTGACCACCGGTTTCAGTGTAAGTTGCTGGGCACGCTGTTCAACCATGACATATCCTGGAAATCTGGCCAATCAAAGCCTTCCATGAAAATTGAATTCATTCCCTCGCCGAGAGGCATCTCATTCACTGCGTTGGACGCAGTACTCTGTTGCTGATGACCGACTGATGGCTCACTGGACGGGGGCCGTTCTGACACGACTCTCTCATAGAGAATTTCTAGAGCCGCTACACATCGGCGGGCAGATGTGCTGTAACTCTGGTACTTGCGAAGAATTTCCAATGCACAGTTCCAAGACCTTGTAACTGCAGCTTCGGTCACTTCGTCCAGAACTGCGGGACAAAGGTAGCCTGCGATCAAGACTGTGGCAGCCGTGTATACATCTATCCCTGGTTAGTCTCCACCAATTGTGGGAATACTGGCCGTGATTCCAACTCACAAAGAATGTTGTACCACCAAGCCGGAAGAGGACCCGAAGATCCGTCTGCGGGAATATTTTCGTAGATCAGTTCGATTACTTCTTGCGCTACCTTGACACAAATAGCTGAGCACTGCCAGGCGATTCGTTGGGGGAATGAATCGCTAAGTGGAACGAGAGACTCAGGGACTGTGATGTCGCGAGCCGCACAATACCTGGACAATATGGGACGGAATAGCAGCATACGGACATGCAAAAATCTATAAAACAGGGAAGTGAGTCACCAGTTCTCATTACTCTGGATAGCTTGGAGAGCATTCGTACCTCGCTCGGAGAACCACGCTCTGATGGTAAAAGACCACGCCAGTGGAGCCCACTGGTAAATTTCTCCGTAAATGTGACGGAAGACTTTCACTCCACTTGGATAGAGCTCGGTCGAGTTCGAAGATCGTTCGCTCACCCTGACTCGTTTCTTTGTTGAAATACACGTCATAGATATCCTCTGGACTTTCTTCCGGGACAGGTTTGTATAAGCTCAGCAAGATATCATTCATGATTTCATACAACTCAAGCGACTTGGCATAGAACGCCATCACAGATGGCCGGTCAGCTGGCTGCGCAACTTCGATGTCTGAGGCCGTTGAAATATACTCCTCATCAACTGTGGCGGGCAAGGGCACTGATTCACAAGACGCTTTCGATATCATTGCAGGTCGTCCGAAAGTCATGGATATGACTCTACTCAGTGTTAGACAGACAGATCTAGAAAAGAAAAAGAAATAAAATGAAAGCAACACAGCATACCTATCCATCAGTACACACCCATGCCATATCTTGCGTGCTAGCTGCTGTTCCTGTGGGCTTGGGAGCCGGGCAATAGTTTGTGGAAGATGCAAACCCAAGCTTTGGGCATTACGAATGGCCAGTCCGGTAACAATCCAACATTGGTGAGCTGAGTCGGTACTCTGTAGGTACTGTGCCATCAGAAGCAGGCATTGAATGAGGGCAGCAGAACCAGTGTCCCAAAGGTTGAACTGGAGAAGATCCTTCGCGCGCGAAAAGAATGCGTCGGCGGATGCCTCTCGCTCCTCGGGGGATATAACGTCAGCCAACTGGCATGCCAGGGCAAATATGACGTTGAATGTACACATGAGCATAGATTCGTCACTTTCGAGTGGTTCGCCACTCCAGATCTTCTCATATTCAGCCCTCAACCGGATACTATCAACAAGCGGATAGAGAGGAAAGACGAAAGACCAGTAGACTCCCATTAGGCTATCAGCCGTCTTTCTGGGTGGCAGGACATAGTTCTGAAGGCTTGAAGGCCTTTCTGATCTCGTGCCCATGAGACCTGGCGCATGGGATGCACCTAGGATGGTGTCAGATGTTCGCCGGTAGGGAGAGATGACTCTTCTATCAACGGCCATTTTTATCTGATGCATGAAGCTAGCGGCGCTAGAGCTGCCAAAGAAACCTTGCGTCGGGCGCTCTTCTTCGACCGCACCCATCATTGCATTCACACCGTCTGCTCGTTGACGCGTCGGAGGCCGTTCGGGTATGTAACCAACATTTCTCCCGGAAGAGCTTTGACAAGCACTGATTGACGGGGAGCCGTCACCTGCCGTAGTATTCGTGGGGATACAGCTCGATAACCGATGCCGATTATCCAGAACTAAAGATGACGGGGCGAATTGAGTGGTTACAGGAACACTCAATGACGACAGCGGGCTATGTGACAAGGTGGGCTTCCATTATGCTGGTCAGATCACCTGGGAACCAGCTCTGTAGGGTATTTACGCAGACAGTTGCTTACTGGAACATGAGTTGAGCTCTCATCTAAACCTTCCACGCTCGTTGGCGATGGCGGCCTTGCCGGAGTACGACCTGGAGTCTGTAGAAGTCTGAGGCGATTTTCTAAGGTAGTGATGTAGCTTTATATCGGACATAGTTATTAGTCTCCAATGACATAACTTGGCTACAGACCTGGCCTGACATGCTGAAGTATCATCGTGACTTACTTTCGCACCGCACGCTTTTTCTCTTGCTCCCCTGAATAAACACATCGCACTCCCCTATCTACTTTCCCCTTACACGGCCCACATTCTAAAGGGGAGAAGCGATTAGAAATCCGGTATCAATCCCGGTGGGTTCCAAGCCATGCATAGTAGTATTCATGAAGATCACCATACCGGGTTGTACGCCGTCGCATCGGATCTTTCGAGCACGGCATTCATTGCACGCCACGGATACTTTGCGCCGCTTCTTCAGACGGCCGGCGTCGTTTCCAGCGCCCGGAGCTTCTCCGGACATCATACTATCCATTATTTCCGGTTGTTGAGCAAGCCTAACCGACCACGCATGGGTAGAAAATGTTAACGGGCGACCAGGAAGCACACCCGAGGAATGGACCTCATCGGTCGGGATGTTCGGGTGTCGTTCCGTTAACGGCCTGAGGCAGCCAGGCCACCTCCGTGACAAGTTTCGCAGGCGATACTTGTCAGTGCATATTACGAGAGGAGATTCATATACTAAAGACTTAGACATGAGAAAGACCACAGATAATCACGACCAGTGAATGAGAATGACAGTTCGTTCAATTGCAATTATTAACAAGCGGGCGACTCTAGTATGGACAAGCAGTCACAACAATGAACTAGCTAGAGTGTACAAAACGAGTGAATTGAATACAATATCCCAAACGCTTCATGTATAGATGAATACGCTGCCAATTTCCTGTCCTGGGTAAGAGGACTTGAAACCGAGTTTTTTTTGTGCAGTGGTGCACAAAAACGCGATCCGCTTAGAGACCTTGGCTGAGAAGGCAAGGAAGCTCAGCGTTGATATTGGCAATGCCTTCCTGTTAGATGTTAACAATCTTAATACACGGACCATGACGACATAAAAATCGTTGCTTACCTGGCTGACATCGCCTTCCTTCTTGCAGCAACCGATGTTGGTTTGACATTGCTTGTTGAGGGCGGAAACAAGGCCTGAGTGATGGGTCAGCCATATCGAGCTTGGTGACTGATACTTATTGTCAACTTACCAGCGCAAGAGCCACGAGTACCGGGAATAAGGTTATTGATAAGGCCGATGCCACCCTCGCCGAGGATACCGCTGAGGTCGGCAGAGCCGAGAAGGTTGTTGAGAAGGCCACCTTTGGACACGGTCTGGGTGTTCTTCACGTCGACATTCTCACAGCAGACGGGCTCATTGCCGTTAGCACTGCACTTCTCGGCAAAGGCGCTCTTCTGCTGGGCCTGAATGACGGTGGGGTTGCCGTTGCCGGCAGCAGCAGGAGGAGCGGCCATGGCGGCGGCGGCGAAGAGAGCAGCGACAGCGAAGAACTTCATCTTGATGGTTGGGTTGGGTTGGTTGGATGCTTTAAAGCAGGTGATTGGAGAGGAGTGAGAGATGAAGAGTGATGCTTTGCTTCTGGAGTTGATTGTGTTTGTGATGAAGAACGATTTGAGGAGGCACCCTAGGTCCCTTTTATAACTTTTTGGGGGGAGGGCTAGACACCTCTGATCTCCGTATCTGAAGTCAACAATCTCCCGTCGTTGATGTGGCTGACTCCATCTCATTTCCATCGCTCGGTCACCCTTGCATAACCATCAGGGCCCTGGCTGGAAATTGAGTGGACTATTGCCAATGCTGTTGTTTAGGCTCAAGTCAGGGGGGTACATGTTCAATGAAGCTCCATAGTCTCAGCCTCCACTCCAGTAATTTTAGCTCTGCATATGCGCAAAGTCAATATCCGTATGGAGCCGTATTACACCGCATAAGGCCGCGCAGCAACTCTGGCGGGAGCTTGCAAACCTTGCATTCCCAGAGAGGAAATGGCTCGGGAGGATGTGACATATCAGGTCTAGACAATTTTTTTATTACCGGTATTGATTTCCTGAGACACAGATATGCCAAGAATTCAACCCTTTCCTAGGATATATCTAGGGATGCCGTTTCGTGCCGAGATGATTCACTTTGGCGGTAAAGAAATTATTGTCCACCATCATCAGTCCAGCTGGTACTGGACACCTGCAACCCTCAACGCGAGGGGGGAAAAACACTGTATCCCGAACCCTAATCATGGTTTACAAACCGAAATCGAGGTAAACTTCGCATGTTATCGTTATAGGATCAATAAAGTTTTTATTGGGAACAACTTCATGTTCCCAACACAATTCCGCGGAACATGTGTGGCCATGAACCCCCGCCTCTTCATATTGGAAGAATGAGACACATTACAATAATAGGTTTAGTCAATTCTTGGTGGTATGTTGATGTCTCAGTGCCACACCGATCTATACTTCCGTCGGCCCGATGAAGAACTATTCTCGACTAGAATGCATGTTTGGAGAGATAAAGCATCGGTTTTGCTCGGGCCTGTATCGGTATGAAATTGCCACCGTTGGGAAGATCTGTCACCCCAGTGATAATTTCCCATCGACTGCGAGAACTGGGCTTTCCTGAATGTAGGTAAATATCAAATACATTTAGGGTAATGCTACTTCCATAGAATGACCTGCATGCTGCCGTTTGTCCTAGTAAGCCGGGATTTATCCTAGCATCTTATCTCTTTCATAGCATATCATCCTATTCAAAAAATAGTCATGTACATACGACCATAGGGTGTGGAAAACAGGGCTTCCCGTCCGCTCAGCCGTACTTAAGCCACACGCCGGGAGGTTAGTAGTTGGGTGGGTGACCACCAGCGAATCCCTCCTGTTGTATGTTTTTTTTTTTTTTTTGAATTGTACGCTTGACAAGTAGATATGACCTTCTAGTAGTATGTACAGATGTTACACAATGATGATTAAACTCGTGCTATCCAAGATTCGCGTTTTGCTGCAAATGGTCATGATATAATATATATAGTTGTAGTCTAACATGTATATTTCTCTGTGGATATATATAATTAGCGGTACGGGTGACGTAAATCTATGATCTCTCTATGAAGCATAATGGTTCCGTTCATCTTGTATCAAATCTTCACATATTGAGCACCATGAAGAGACATAATCTAGCTCGACCACATATTATCCACATCTTACGTCTTGGCCTTCCCTCGTAATAGCATTCATTGCCATCTGGTATGCGGAGTATATCTCCGGAGAATGATAGGGTAGAGGGACACGTGCTTCTACATATAGAAGAGTATGCGAACCCGCGATATATATATATGTATATATATATTACTCTATACCAAACCAATGTCAGTTGGTAGATTTTGGGCGCTCTATGATACCAAGCTTTATTGTGAACGTGCTATAAGTCCATACATTTTAATGTAAGTGTGCCTATAGTATAATCAGTTATTACTTTTTCTTTTCTTTTTTTCTTCATCTTCTCTAGACCCGTTGTGAATTCCTTGGCTGGCATTTAGACTAGAATGTGTAAATTCTGCAAGCCACATTCCGACTTGGTATTGGGATAGTTCAAACTCGGGCTCCATTCTATGTGGCATACCCAATACCCAATACCCACCATAGAGACTAGTATATATGATCTGTATACCTGGCAAGTAGAGTGTACGCCCCGTGTACGTGACAGTGAAGGCATGTGTCTGAGAAGTACTTGCAGGCGCTTTCCCGATTCGCTGTCAAAGCCATAGTACCTGTTCCGGATGTCCGACAAATGTCCATAGACATATGATATCAAATCGACCAAGAGTGAAGAGCTTTCTGGAAATAGCTTAAAGTGGCTTACGGTGCTAAAATAAGATTGCATAGACGATAATAAAATTTAGAATTGGATGGAAACGAAATCAGATCCGAGCCCAATACAGACCTGTATCACGACCGTGACTACTCCGAAGTATGTAGCAGCAGATAATAGATATGTCTCAGTCGTATAGGCTTACACGGTTTAGGATGAGTATTTTATAGGTTGGTTTACGAGCAAAACTGAACATACTTCAATGTGGAACAGTCGGGGTCACTTGAGTTGCTTGGAGCATAAAGGGGGAGGAGCTCATAGGCAATAGAACATTGGCTAGCCTGGTGCCCAACATGACATGTCTAACAATATATAGCATATAGCACTCATGTAGACATACTGAAAATGGCAAGAGGTAGTACTCTGACTCACTCCGTAGAAGTTTAGGGCAATACAGGTACTGTTAGTGATATAGACCCTGGCAAACAGGGCCTGACTGCGACTGTTTCACGAACCTCATACTCAAGGACAGTATTGTCTCCATGATGTGGAATGATAAAATTACGGTAGTACCATTGATCAAAAATAGATCTTGTCAGGTGATCGTTCTATAGCCCTAAAGCTACCAGAAGACAAATCAGAAACCAGACTCCCTAAAGGGAAACCCTCAGACCCCAACCACCGGGAGCTGAAGGACCCAAAAAAACAGGATAAATGCCATTCTTTGCCTTATTGTGGAGCCAGAATCCCCACAAGCAGATCCCGCTGAAACGAAACCTTGCATTGTGGCCCCGCCGCCTGAAGTTTCTGCAAGTTCTATCTTTGACCCAGCCGCCACTCCTCTCAAAATTGCAATAGGGGTGTCGATCATGGATCACCTGGGCTGTTTTAGGCGAGGGAAATACTTTTCAGGGTCGTTGATGTGCTGTATCATCTCTCGGTGGTTCGTTTAATTCAACGTTCTTTCGTGCAGCAATGTCATAGGCCTGATCATTCCAAGGGGAAGATTAACCTCCCGCTTTCGGTTAACACGGACCCAAGTGGCTTGTGGGGCAAAAAGGGTTGGAGGTCAGGGGCGTCGATCGCTATAGCCTCGGTGGTTCCTGCGTTCAAGAAGGCCGAAGGCAAGGTGATGCTCGTTTGTTTATTTTTACTAGGTTACCATTTATCTTTCTTCCCCATTTTGGCAAATTTCGGATCGCGACTGGAAATCACTTGCGCTATAATTCTATCGTGTATTGATATCTGAACTGCAATCTCTCAACCCCAACTCCGGCACAAAAACAAAATGAAACATGGACTACGGTATGAGGTACGGCATATCAACCAGGGACGCCTTTCAAAATAACAGTAACGTCACCAGCTGAAAGACTCCTCGATGTATCGGATCCCTGGGTAGCCTTGACGCATGGCGTTGTTCACCGCAGTTCTAACTTCGTCAGCCATTGCAGGTGGACCGCACATCAACACAGCAGCCGAGCAATCGCTGAGCTGCGCTTCATGAGCGTGGCCAAGAACAAGGGACTGTAGATCAGGCCGCCCATGACCAACTTCGATCGCCTTGCCTGAAAGCTCTTCACACAGCGTGGAGCATTCGCCTGAATCCTGTATTGCCGTGGCTGAGGTCACGTAAAACGATGCCCGGAAATCGTCTCGAGCAAGGGCTAGGCTTAGCTCTCGAGCGGCAATTTCTCGGATGAACGCCTCTTGCCGACTCGTCCAGACCAGGTGAATATTTTGGATGCGTGTCGGACTGTCTACCTCGTCTGTGGCACTCCTCGCGAGGTGGTCTTGGATATACGGCACCGCTGCGGCGATTCCTGTCCCGCCTGCGATCAATAGGATTGATTCGTATTTCCATAGGGGAAACTGTTCGCCATAGGGGCCTTCCAAGAGGATCGTTGTGTCCAAAGTCTGGCTGTGGGATTGGACGCATTGTTGTCGCAGATGGCGCGTCCAACCGTCAAATGGTCTAATCCAGAAGACAAGTCGCAACCCCTGGGGCTCATCGAACGATGGTACATCCTCTGGGGGAGTTCGTGAGCCAGACGAGCTATCAGAAAGTAGGGGAACCTGCGTCACATCTAAGGTGTTATCACGCTTCACAAATGAGGATGTTTGTGCTCGTGTTTGGGATGTAGAAAGTCCTGTCTCGGATGACCATGACCCTAGAGTAAACGGATGATTCTCCCAGCCTGTAAGTCTAAAGGGCTGGTATAGGTAATAGTATTGCCCGGGCGTAGGCTGGAGTTGATTGGATCCGGGAATAACCTCTAGTCGAATGACCTCGGAGGCCTGGTCATAGGTTGCTGAGCTGCGCGTGTAATAAATGCTTTTTCCCACATTGGTACGAACATGGAGGTTATAGTAGACCAGTCGAATCACACGTAACAGTCTATCCGCTGTCCAAAAGCCGACAGCAGGCCATAACCATGTCCAGTACTCGTGGTCCTCGAAAATAATTGTATGGCTATCATAGACTTTTTGTCAGAGAGAACAATGGGAGGAGATACGGACGGTAGAATCACATACTAGAAACAACCAACCAATGCTGCGACCGAGAAAAGAATGTGTAAAATGAGAAATACTTCGTATGTCTTTCGACGGAACCACTCGATTGCAAAGGGTGACAACAAAATCATTGCAATCATGCCCTATCCCAGCGTTAGCTTTGTGACCTGAGTCAATCGTCTTAGTATGGAAACACATACTACTGTTCCCCACACGAGGTAGGGCTTGTGAAGCTTCTTCCACGCATTACCATCTATATATCGCCATGTTAATGAATGAAACCAGACATGTTGGTGAATATGCTTACTTTGAATTAACAAAACCAAATAGAGAAATGTGTGAACCACCGCCTGGATAGTTGCGATCCAGGCAATATGACGGTGAAATAGGTTAAACGTGGCGAAGCTCCAGCCCGTCGCCCAGATGAAGACATTATTACGACCTGCAAAAAGCCAGATGAGTGGAATATTGGCGAATGAAAGGATACCAGTGCGGTCTGCCACGTAGCGTATAAGTTGGCTGGAGATTTGGGGCCAGCTTGATTAAATGTTAGTATGGCACCGCACAGGATATCTAGGTCAACGCACTATATATTGTCGGGAAAGATCCGGTAGCTCACCGAGGACAGGACAGAGCTAAGCAACCAAAAGAGAACAACAATAATTGCTTCTGCGCGTGTGGGAAATGTCCACCAGAGTAGATGTCGACCGCCCGATGGCAATGGACTGGGGGTGATGATATAGGTCTGGATCCAATGGTATACAGTAACAAAGGGTGTATATAGGATGCGTGAGACTGTGGATCGGGTAGGATCTATGCGAACGTGATCTAACGGTAGTAAATGTTGAATTAACCGGTGAACGACTCCAATCGAAAGGATAAAGGCCCAGAAGAGATATCCGGCAAGGCTGGTGCCGCTAGTTAGCCATGGGGTGAGAATTCAGAGACGTGAAGTATTTCCTACCCATAGGTAGAATGAGTCCAGACTTCAAACTCCCAAGTGTCCTGCCAAGTTGTGGTGTTAATATGAGATTGGCGACACTGCTGCTGAAAAACCTACAATGGTTCGGAATGTGCGATGAAAAAATGACTCCGAAAGGAGAACCGGATAATCAACTGGCTCCGACCGAGGAATTTCACCATAGTCAACTATTCTCATTCGATCGACAGCCCCCTCGGTCAAATTTGCGGCCAGAGTGTCTCGTGGTATCAAGTCAACATTACCGAACTGTTGACAGGAGGATTGGAGCTGGGTGAAACCCGCTGTTCGCTCGGATGGATTGCAGTATACATCAGCAGCGGCGTAGATGGAGGTAACCGTCCATGGATTTTGACATCGCGATCCCCAGAATCCCCGTGCAGCTTCCGGGGGCGTGGCAAATGGAATATATCCACACGCTGTATAGACAGCTGTCACACAGCGCTCGTTGACTGGAGAAACCTTGCTGTAGGCGACCGACGTATGCAGCACCAACAACAGCAACCAGGTCAGGAGTAGCATGGCTATGTTAGAGGAAGGAAATGTGCAAGAGAACGAGGATCAAAGGAAGAGACGTTAAAAGTAGCGGGGCTTATGACTGATCCCCTAGCGTGATCTCACCAGCCAAGCCATACGAAGGGTTTTTTGGACCCACAGGAGCAACATGCATCGCTGGGAACTTGAATGGAAACTGGGATGAATGAGGCATATGGGGATACTTGGATGTGTTTATATGTACATTTGGTAATAGATATAGGTCAAACCAGCGTATTATTCCAACAAGGAACCCTAAGCTGATCCAGGCGACTTTTGTATTAGGCATTATCTGATCATAGAGTCCCTAATCGAGTCACCTTGACCGCTTTATCTAATCTGATCCTCCATCTGATAGCGGCGGTGTTTGCTCATTGGTTGAGACTTGAGGTAAAGGTGGGGCAAGGGGAAGATGAAATTTCATAGAATTTTCGTCGCATTTCATGAAATGAAAGATTTGACCTTTCTGGAAGAGGTGGTAAAAATGAAATTTTATTGTGATGTTTCGTTCGGTTTAGCTATGGAAGGCTTGACTTGTTAAAAATGATGTATGAAATTTCAAAATGAAATTTCCTTTTCGGATTTTCCTGCCACACACGGATACCTGACACATCAGACGACCAGGCCATATCGGAACTGATTGCTGCCCCAGGCATTGGCCTTCGGAGAATATCGGCTAAAGCAGAGCTAAGTCAAGATAATATATGCGAATTGTTGGATAATAAGCCCCATTTTCAGAGTATTTGGTATCGTCGCTACAATTAAACGCACGGTCTATATGACTTGCCTGTCAAGTACTCTTGTCACCTTCTGTAACCTGTAAATTGCGCCATTCTGCATCCACAATATTTGGTAGCTCTTCTTCTAACCCCAGCTGCGCTGGAGCCCATCCTAAGAGCTTCCGCGCTCGATGTGCACGGCAGCGAACATTCATGCCCCAGCTGACTGCGTCGAATCCTGCCCACGCCATGGCAACATTAGGTTCCAATGACTCTACCTCAGCCGCTGGGATGTAACCTTTCTCCGCCGCGATACGCGCCATGCTTTTAGCAAGATCACCCCAACAGTGCTCTTCGGCTTCCGCGAGATAATAGGCCTCCCCACCCCAGAGACCATCGCGTCCGGACAATGCGGCGTCAAAGAGTAATTCATACAAAACTGTTAGATCAAGAATGTGAATATCACAGCCACATGTCTCTCCTTTTCCGATGATAGGTGCTTTCTTTCGCTGGAGAGTCCATTTGGCCAATTCATAGACCTGCTTGCTCCGCTGGGAACAGGGTCCGCGCCCTCGGCCTGTTGGTTAAGTAGGATGTTAGTCATGCCGTTTTGATGAAATTCAGAAGTGATCAGTTACCATAGACAGTTGTCGGCGATATAATGGCTGCTTTTAAGATCCTGGAATACTGCTCGCCCGCATCGAGCACGATCTTGTCCACATTACGATGAAAAGCGTGATCCGGGATGGTGACAATATCGTTGATACCATCTAGGTCATTGTAGACCTTATCACGCCGAATGCCGTAGGTTCCATTGTCTGTGTCGATGTAGCTAAATATTCCAGCACCGCTGGTATGGAGCCAGTAGGCGGGACGTTCAGCCGTGTGCCCCTTGATAATGCCGGACAAGATCGCGTGGGCAGCTCCGACATGATCAGCCGCGTCGGCAGTATCTATTGTGGCACTCAGCACACACCAATCTTTTCCAGGGCGCAGTGAATGCTTCAAACTTACGGATTATTATATCAGCATTCGAGCTTTCAGACTCAAGGATACGTGTATCGTCCAGTGAGCCGTATATAATCTCTACCGATGGGTACTGGGCCTTTATCTGCTCGCCCTTGTCCGCACTGCGAACTAACACTCGGTATGTAAGCTCAGGATATCTGGCTGCTAACTGAGATAGAACATCTCCGCCGATGTAACCAGTGGCGCCTGTGCTGGAGGCTGTTAGCCAATATCGGGGCTAGGGTGGTAGTTATTACATAAAAACCGTCTTCATAATGAAAAGGGTAAACCCAGGCCTTCCTCAAAAAAAGTGTCTACTCTCAAACACAGAAGCAAACAGCCCCGAGATTTCAGGTTGCATTTCTGCGTCACTATATATTGTAAAGTTGATTTCTAATCAAGATAGTGGGGTTCACAACAGGGATGATGTATGCGACATCTTATTCGTGTGTTCAAGGCCCCGAAGCGGAACATCTACTCCGCCTCCATAATGACAGCAACCAGAACCCACATTGTCCAATTGTATTACTTACTACGTTGCGAGAGAGGAGCAAATCCATTGGAGATTATGAATATCCTCTAACCAATGCTGCCAACGCCGTCGGGGTCAAGCGTGTTTCTTCCAGCCTGCGTGGATGATTATCATTCCCTTCACGAGGAGTTGTGGACTTCTGCGACGAGATAATAACATCCTTTTACCTTTCTACACCACTTATAGGCACACAAAAGGCAATCATACTAGCTCGCCGCAGCGGCGTCTTGTATATCTTCTACTCGTCGCTTACCTTCGGCGGGGAGCTGGAAAAGGACTAGCGTCTGCATGTGATGAGCGCTCATTTAGCAACAGAGGAATATCTAGTAATAGATATTCCTATTAGTAGCCTTAACGCTTATTATACTGCTATGCGCGAGGATAATAGTGTCATATACGGGAAGCTCGAAGACCACCCACTTTCCGAATCAGGTGCAGTTGTTTCCGGACCTGAGGCCTTGTGTTTAGAGGATAGACCTTCACTTCCGGGAAGAGTTACTAGGAGATATATAAAGGTCTGGGGCTCGATTTCAGCGGATTAGTATGCGTCTTTGTCGCAGATTCAAAATGCATTTATGCGCTACAGGGTGAGTTTTATTTGACAAAGGAGTATACTACGATGAGCCCGGAAAAAAGTAACTCATACCCCAGGAACAAGTCCGGGAAAGATGGAACGTGAACATAATGAATAATCTGGATAGGATTGTGCACTATGACTGTCTCCATCTTGCAAAGAATGTCCATTTTATACTTTCTCACCACCGAGCCTTCAATGCCTTCTGACAACATGGAGATAATGTTTGCATGATCTTGTGTTGCATGCTTTATAATTAGAAGATCAAACTATGTGTGACCAATCGTTTGGGATCTTTTTAAGGGTTCAATGCTATGACATCTTGTTTACGATAGGGACATCTATACTTATCCTTTTAATGATATTGGTCCATCTATTGTAGGTTAGCACATCGACTCGCCTTGCTACTTATTAGATTTGGTAATGAGAGGAAATCAGTATAGTGTTATGCCAGACATGTCAACTATCTACAGCAGTGGCCAGCAGTGTCAATAGTCTGCTGTCGTCCCCATCTGGTAGCTGCAAGAATGCTATGTATGGTGGCTAACATTCAATCGCAAGACATGCAAATTCATGCGGGAGTAGTAGCCGCTGTTGAAAGAGCTCGATGTTCTTTTACTATTTAATCTGATCATCGAGTGGATAGGTCGTACGCACCTTCGGCTATGAACCTACGCGAGGAGTCTACGAACGGATATGTTGCGCAGCACTTCTGCTGATTCTCATGGGGGAACGCCATTTATTAATCGAAAGTCGGCCGGGTGGAACGGAAACCACATTGCCGAATCAAAAATTTCAACGAGCATGCACTGGGAGTGCGGCCGACCTACGAGGTGGACGACGACACCACAAACGCGGCTATAGTATGACTCGCGGGTTGTTGCACAACGAAGCAAGCAGTGTAGTGTATCCGACTGTAGAAGCGACGCGCCGACTGTGGATTGAGGGTAACAAGTTCACTGTCGCCAATCTAGGTAACCCGAGACGCGCCAAGCAGCGAAGGAACGGAGTAGTCGCTAGCTTTCATATTAGCCCCCCAAACTAGGATTGACGGAACTGTGAAATGGTGCAAGGCAATGTCGGACGAATATTATGATATCGACCCGGTGACTCTACATATCCCGGCTAATGTCTTGACGGAGAATGCGCGCTTCTGTGTCAGTATTGAAAGCAAGGCATGTAGGACTCATGAGTACGAGAGGGAAGGATATTACCCGAAGAAGGGAGACGAGATCAGGCTCTACCTGTTTGGAGGATTGAGTATCATCACGAAGTTTGAACAAGGTCACATCCAGCTGGAAGAGGATTTGGAGAGTCAGCCACTAAAGGATCATGGTTGCTGTTGAGGTGGGAATGAGCCGGGGCCGGGGTCGCTCCGCAGGGCCTGGCCCGTACCGGTACCTAGAGAACCGCGATGGAGGAAATTAGTGTCGGCTAACAATCGTCTGTGCTTTGCCTCCGACTGCGACTGCTTCCATAGGTCCGCAGCAACGAAATATGTGACTTGGAGAAGCATCTTGGGTACTGAATCGCAGCTGTCCTGGAATAATAATAATTATTATTGAGTCGCAACCAATTTGGATGCTCTGCTACCACGTGGTATGCCGTTTTGGGTCTAGGGGCGATTCCCCAGTTTTTGTGTTCGACTGATCGCGTCCCCCGCACATTCAATAGGAAGCAAGAAACGGAATCACACCATCATCGCCGTGCTCATCTCAACAGTGAGCTCAAGTGTTGTTACCCCTCGCAAGCGCTGTACCGTAACATATGGCTTCGGGGATTGAGGTTACATCCTTACGTTTCTTATCTGCATCCTTTTCGCTATGAGTCCAAGCAATGTCCTTATAAGCACTATATGGCAGGTGGCGGCCCAATAAGATACGATTAGGCTTGTTTTACGACCTGTGGCTGTCGGAAGGATGAACCTGGCTTTGGCGAACCGAGCCCGAATTCCGTCAGACTTCGGCTACATGAAGATGTGAGGATTTTCTGGTGAGTGGGTTTAGGGTGTTTTGTGTCAGAAATTTTTAATCTGCATAAAACTGGCACTTGGCAGATTATTGTCTGAAGCGCCCTTTACGGGGGGTTTCTGATGCCTTCTTGACCTAGGGGCAGATAAAAGCATTTTGCCACGCGAAGGGTGGGGTTTTCAGGGGCATTATCACCACCCCTTAAAATGCGGCTTAGCGAGACGCTCCTGGTGCAGCAAAGCAACAATTGTAATTGCGAGAATTTTCACGCTGTCTTGGCCGTACCCGCCTTAGGTACTCCTCGTGTGTGTGCTCTCCGCAAAGGCCCCAAGTCCGGATAAGGGAAACCGAGAAACCTGGGCACCGCCGCCCGTTTGGCTTAGCATCTTAAGAGGCTGTCAAACGCTTCTATGATAAATCGAACTGTACGCTTGGCGATTGCTATGCAACCCCAAAGCTGCAGTGCTATTGGCACTAACAAGCTACGAATGGGGGCTTAAAGTGTTTAGAGAAATCTCTTGTAACCTCATGCGCCTAGGTGATACCTGACATGATCTCCAACCGCGATATTTAGGCTGGATTAGTGCTTGCCATGATAGAATGACGCTCAAGTCTGTCGCGAGAGTTGACCATCGGGTATGTTTTGGTCCCGCAAAATCAATGTTAGTCCCGGACGGAGCTCTTTTAACAGCCGCGTCCACTTGTCCGACGCCAATAAAAATTACTCGGTACTACAATGGACACGTGGCGTTGGTGTATCCATCTTCATAGTGATACTTGGGGTTGCAACATGGGGCTGTACTCGCTAAGAAACGT
Source organism: Aspergillus bertholletiae (assembly GCA_009193595.1). Lineage (NCBI taxonomy): Eukaryota > Fungi > Ascomycota > Eurotiomycetes > Eurotiales > Aspergillaceae > Aspergillus > Aspergillus bertholletiae. The sequence goes on along the minus strand of ML736360.1, from coordinate 9,319 downwards.
GTGGGCTATTTTTAATATATGCAAAGTGTTTGGCGATACGTTGTGCGGAGATAAATCATCAGACTCGGTCTGCGGTCAGTTCAGGTCTCCCAAATATCCGACCAGGCCAATCCTCGGTCTTCTTATATGGAGCTATTTGTAGCTTGCTTCTATTAACTAATGTCATTGGCCCTGTGTGTCCGGGGTAGTGGTGGAATACGAGGCACGATCAGCATTGCACACCCGCACCAAGGTTACCTCCTAGCGTCGCATACTTGTCTTGTCTTTTCCGGCAATCTGGGGTCGAATGCGACGGTATCGCACGGCAACTAATCGTTAGTTGCAATCACGGGTGGCCTCATTCGCCATGTGAGCCAATCGCTATCAACACACTGACTCAAGGATGGCTATCTCTGTGGACAGGTCTGATTGATTTAATATCGGGCAGCCTTATCTTTGTTTAATTTTCGTTTTTATTAAATGGGCGCAGTCTCCGCCCTTCATTCCACCTCCTCAACAATCCACCGATCTTGCAGCTCAGACTGGCCTCTACCAATATGGGCAACGATCCAGTCGATATCTTTGAGGGGTCGAGTCCCTCCGGGGCCCGTCGGCAACGGTCCCTAGCATACCGGGTGTGGACCTACCCGTGGTTCCAAATCGGGTTGATCAGTTTGATCTGTTTCTGTTGTCCTGGCGTGAGTATTGATGTCTATAGGGAGCGAATGGTTCGATGGTGTTGACCCTGTGCTTTTGGTTTAACGCAGATGTTTAATGCCCTTACTGGGATTGGAGGCTCCGGCCAGGTCGATCAGACTGTATCAGCAAATGCGAACGTCGCTTTACTCTCCGCCATGGCTGGCACGGCCCTTTTCGTTGTTGGGCCTATCTTCGAACGCATTGGACCACGGGCTTGTCTACTGGTTGGAGGCTGGACATATCCATTGTATGCTGGGAGTCTTCTCTGCTTCAACCGTCGGTACTTCGCTGTCTATGTTCTGTGATCCACATTGATGTTAGCTTCTAGGTACGGCAAACGGTGCATTTGTTATCGCAGCTGGAGCCATTCTCGGTATCGGAGCATCGTTCCTTTGGGTGGCTCAAGGCGCTATCATGACGACCTACGTCCCAGAGTCGCAGAAAGGTCGCGCCATCGCAGTGTTCTGGATTATCTTCAATTTAGGAGGTGGTATTGGCTCGTTGGCCAGTTTCGGTATGAATTATCATTCAACTAGCGGAACCGTATCGGACGGCACGTACATCGCTTTGCTCATCATCATGGGCATCGGATGGCTCCTGGGAGCTCTGATTTGCCCACCGAAATCGGTGCGGACGGAAACTATTGAGAAATCCAGCGAGACCGAAAGGAATTGGAAGGAGCTCGTGATGCTCACCTTGAAAACCATGTGCGATTGGCGAGTGTTATCTATGCTCCCGCTGTTCTATTGCGCCAATGTCTTCTACTCCTATCAGCAAAATATCGTCAACGGAATGACATTCAACATTCGGACTCGTTCTTTGAATGGTGCCTTGTATTGGATGGCACAGATGGTCGGTGGACTCATTATGGGATGTCTCCTCGATATCCCTGGTTTGAACCGTCAATGGCGCGCACGGGTAAACTGGCTGTTTTTATTCGTCACTGGGATGGCGATTTGGGGTGGAGGATACGCATTTCAGCTATGGTATGATCGGCGCACGGCCCAGGGCAAGAAGCAAGATATCGACTACACTGACAACAGCATCTCCGTTGGGCCTATGTTCCTGTATATCTTTTATGGCATGTACGATGCATTCTGGCAATCTTTCTGTTACTGGCTGATGGGAGCCCTGTCAAACTCTCCCACTGTGGCGGCCATCCTGGTGGGATCGTATAAAACCTTCCAGAGTGTGGGAGGTGCGATGGCATGGCGACTGGGTGCCATGGGCAAATCGGCCATGCTGCAGTTTGCAGTTGACTGGGGCCTTTGTATGGGTTCGCTTGTTCTTGCCATTCCGGCCGTGCTAGCCGTCACTCTCACCAATACGGATGATAGCTCACTCAACGATGTGGATATGAAGAATTTACAAGCCGACACGTCTGTGGACGGTCCTGTGGACAGGCCTAAAGCCTGAGGTCGCACGTAGTGCTACCTCGGGCTTTAGGCCCGAGTTGGCAACAAACTCGAGTTGGGGGAGCAAGGGGGTTTGATGATCTAGACCGCATAATCTAGATTGGAATGACGTAAATAGGGGTTCTAATATGGGTATATCTTTGTGGCGGCTGGTGGTGGACTGGACAATGTTCATCAAGACATGCGACCTAGGCTAGTAATAATGATATCATAGGTATAGGTCAATCTACTATTCGATGCACATCATTGTCCGTTCTGATAGGAGAATACCTGTTCGTCACGTGCTCGGATGTATCACCACCGACGAACTCCCAAAGTAATAACCTTAAAAGTGCCATATCGCACTGACCTGAAGAATCTCGACTGGCGCAATTGTATACCCGGCATTTGTGATTCGATAGCCGACGCGTACTCTCCCAATGGGGCAGATTATCCACTTCGGGTACTCCTGAAAAAGGCAAATTCGGCCCGAAGCGAGGAGGCTGGAACCAATCATACGGAAGATGACTGACTGGACACCCCAACTAGGTTAAATTTATCCGGGTCTGGTCCCCCCCCCCGTGGGGTAACAAACAAAATGCGGAGAAGCATCGCATCTTCCATTTTTCTCCAGGCATCTAGATTGGCACAAACATATATATGTATTTCTATATATACCTATGGGATGCCGTCGTAGGTGATCCTGGCGGGCAGTCCAGTCCAATTGGATCTACTTGCAAATTACAATGGAAAAGACAATCGAAAAGCCTTCTCTAACTCATAATGAGTACGTGGACGACCTTAGTCCGGCAGACTTGACGGTCGAGGTCAAATACGACAATGGCCAACTGCGAGATCTTATACACTCTCCTTATGTTTTTGGGGCAGCGCTCCTCGCCTCGTTTGGCGGGTTCTCCTTTGGCTATGGTATCCCTCGGCATTGTTCAGATTTACATCATGCTCACCGGGCTAATTTGGTATCTTAGATCAAGGCGTTATTTCTCTTATCCTCGTGATGCCGCAGTTCCGACACCAATTCCCTGAAACCTCTCCCCAAAACCCTCAGTACGGATTCCATACCGGCTTTATGACTGGTATGCTGGAACTGGGCGCCTTCATCGGTTGTCTGTTTTTCCCAGCTATTGCAGATCGCATCTCCCGCAAATGGGGATTGACAGTTGCGACTTTTTTCTTTGTCATCGGTGCGATCATCCAGACGGCCTCGATGAACTACGGGACTTTAGTGGCAGGTAGATTCATCGGAGGTATTGGCGTGGGCACACTAGCTATGGGAGCGCCTTTATATATCTCGGAGATCGCTCCTCCTGCCTGGAGAGGATCATTGCTTGTTCTGGAATCCATAAGCATCGTTATTGGGGCAATTGTGGCATATTGGATAACTTATGGCACCAGGTATGCTACCAATGCGCTTCCTTTTTTCATCGGTAAGATTTCTGATGCGTGTGGTTAGGTCCATACCTGGCGAGTGGGCATTCCGCTTGCCATTCCTGCTGCAGATGTTCCCTGCATTGGTGGTTGGCTGCGCGATCCATTTCTTCCCATTCTCACCTCGGTGGCTCGCAATGCGAGGGAGGGAGGATGATAGCCTCGCCGCTCTAGCGAAGCTGCGCCGACGCCCTGTGCATGATGAGCAGGTACAACTCGAATGGAAAGGCATCCTCTCCGAAGTGCGATTTCAGCAACAAATGCTGGAGAAGGAATATCCGGACCACCAGTCCCGTCCATTTTTTGTCGGCCTGCAGCAATGGATCTCCCTCGCCCGCCCCAAGTATTTTCGACGAACACTCGTTGCATTAGCTATTCCATTTTTTCAGCAGGTAGGTTGATTTATTCTGTAGGCTTGTTCCAAGTTACTAACCATTCGATAGTTCTCCGGGATCAATGCGTTTGTATACTACGCGCCAACATTTTTTGAAAGCCTCGGTCAAGATAGCGAGACATCTCTCATCCTATCCGGGATGGTCAATATCTGCCAGCTCGTGGGGGGTATACCCATCCTCATGTATCTAGACCGTGTTGGCCGCCGGACGATGGCCATCATTGGAGGAATCATCATGGCGATCCCCCACCTGATCATGGCCGGACTGGTGGGTCGGTACGGTAGTGAATGGTCCTCACATAAAGCGATAGGATGGTTCTGCGTGGCCCTCATCTGTACGCACCCCTTAGTCCTCTGTATCCTAATTGTTTGAACTAACATTCGCGCCAGATGTTTATGCGCTCTCATACGCAGTATCATATGGCCCACTTGCCTGGGTTCTGCCGGCAGAGGTGTTCCCCAATTCCAAACGTGCCAAGGGAGTCGGCGCCGCTACTGCCATGAACTGGCTCGCCAACTTTATTATCGGGGTGGTTGTTCCGGAGATGCTCATCAAGCTTGGCTGGGGCACCTTTCTCTTCTTTGGGCTGTTCTGTGTGGGTGCAGCTATTTTCTCGTTCTTGTTTGTTCCCGAGACGTCTGGAAAGACTCTTGAGCAAATTGCGGTTGTGTTTGGAGACAAGCTGGATGGCGATGAGCTGGAGCTACAGCAGAAAATCGCCAGGGAGACATTCGAGACCGCAACAGCTACTGCACTGCCACTTGAGAGGCCTGGATTGGCATAGAGAGGCAGTATCCTGATCAGCTGTCTAGAGAAATATATCGATGTATCGTTCAGGTTCATCCGTCCATCAAGGGTGGGAAGCAAAGAGGGGCAGCATACTTCTTTGCCTAAAGACATAAATGTTTATAATTATCTCCAAGCTAGGAAACTGTATCCGCCGGCTTTCTAGTTTACCTTAATGTCGAGAACTTTGGCAACACTAAGCGCTGTGCCGTGATTTTGTATTCCGATTAGGGTTTGGTGAACTTGATTTGTTCAGAGTTGGTGCCGGATTGCGATATCGTCGAGCCCTCATTGGGACCAGACTGCTCAACGAGGATAATATAGTCACTGTCTGGAATTCTGACTTTCGTATCGAAGTTGGCTTCTGTGTCATTTAGGCCTGTATTTGTCCGTTGTATATCTATTGTTTGTTGATTATCCGTGAAAGGGTCATGTGAGTTCACAGCTAACCCTAACATGACTGCCTGCCCTCCGTGATTCTCTTGATATTTCATTTCAAATTTCGCTCCCCTCTTGCATTACTAATTGTTTGCTCCCTTCATGCAGAGTTCAGTTCACTTTCAATTCGAAGGGCCCCGCCCTAAGTAGGTCACAGACTTAGTTGACCCGCAGGAGGAAATAGTAACGGACGATCACGGCCAGGCTTCCAATCGGACGACTTTACCTGACAAACCGCCGAAGTATTTCTGGCGCCTAAACAAGTCCCAGGATTCCCCCAGGACCATCATGCCACAGTGCAACAGTCACATTTGCCGAGCCGTCTACAGAATGACAAATGGCCACACGTCATGCGAGCACAAAAAAGCACAGGGAGACGGGAGCCACCCACCCAAGATCGATAGGACAAGCAATAGACTAGGTATAACTTGGATCCTTGGCAGGAAGGTTCCACCGGGTTATTGATAGCGCGAAATCATCTCACATCCCCGCAAAGGTCATACGGTCAAGTCTCTCCCTTGCGCAGGCCTTACACCTCTCTTGGCCACTTTTCTCGGCATTGGTTTTTGGCAAATACCTGGGGGATAGACGCACGGAAGACACGGCATCTGTGGGCACGGTCGTCTGCCGGTGTGCGATAGTCGAAGCTTCCCCGGAATCCTTGATGTGGGGTTGCTGGGTAAATGCGGGGGCCCTCCTTATCCCGGAGAAGCCGAGATATACACTAATGTGGGGAACCATGCTATCGAGTACCTCAGTTTAATATCCGTGTTGTGAACTTCTGCGGACTATGGCGAGTAATCCTCCGATGTTTAGCCGATGGCCAATACAATCATGTCAGTCGGTCAGGTAGTTGCATTGATTGTCGTTGTCCGTGGGCGCGGTAGCAGGGTTTGTGCAGAGAGATAAATAGATCAGCAATCCCAGGGTAAAGGGGAGTGACAAGAGCAAGCGACAAAATGCACGCCATTGTGGGGTTGGCTGGCCTTTTGGCCGGCGTCTCTCTGTCTTATGCCGCTCCAACGCAGGAGAATATCACCAGCGACGCCTACTTCTATGGACAGTCACCTGCTGTTTATCCGTCCCGTATGCGAATACCATTATTCAATGTATATATTGTGTCTGCTAACTTGTATGCGTAGCTGAGGGTACGGGCTCTGGAGCATGGGCATCGGCCTATGAAAAGGCAAAGGCCTTTGTCGCTAATCTCACACCGGAGGAGAAGGTGAACCTGACCGCTGGTGTGGACGCCGACAACGTCTGTTCAGGAAACATCCAGGCAATTCCACGGTTGAACTTTCCCGGGCTATGTGTGTCTGATGCTGGGAACGGTTTGGTAAGAAATAGTACTGAGATGCACAAGGACAAGAACTAAACATTGCTTTAGAGAAGCACAGACCACGTCAATGCATGGTCGAGTGGCATCCATGTCGGTGCAAGGTAAGCTTTCGGAATCAGGATTACGGTATTCCTATGACATGGCTAATTCATGGTCATTTCAGTTGGAACAAGGATCTTGCACAGAAAAGAGGCCTCCATATGGGCAGTGAATATCACAAGAAGGGTGTCCACGTTCTCCTGGGCCCCGTAGTAGGCCCGCTTGGTCGCGTCGTAGAAGGTGGCCGGAACTGGGAAGGCTTCTCGACAGACCCTTATCACAGTGGTCTACTGGTCTCAGAGACAATCCGTGGCATTCAGGCTGCGGGCGTGGGTACCTCAACCAAGGTAACTAGGCCCATGCCTTGGCGACCAGACACCCTTCATACTGACCCCTCGGGCTAGCATTATATTGCCAACGAGCAAGAAACCAACCGAAACCCTGAAAGTGTCGATGGCCTTGATATCGCATCCCTCTCATCCAACATCGATGACAAGACCATGCATGAACTGTACCTGTGGCCGTTCCAGGACGCGGTTCGCGCGGGCAGTGTATCGATTATGTGCTCCTATGAGCGGATCAATAACTCTTACGGATGCCAGAATAGCAAGACCTTGAATGGGTTGCTGAAGACGGAACTTGGATTCCAGGGTATGGAATAATCTGAAGCGTTGGCAAGCGCCGTCGTTTTGGCTGACTGGAGTTAGGTTATGTCATGACTGACTGGGGTGCCCAGCATGGCGGGATCGCAGCATCAAACGCTGGCTTAGATATGGTCATGCCATCAACGACCCTGTGGGGTTCTAATCTCACCGACGCTATTGCTAATGGGACCATGGAGTCATCCAGACTCGATGATATGGCAACTAGGTGAGGCTAGCCAAGTGCCCCCCCTTTATGGGACTCACCATTCTAACGATTACTAGGATCATCGCGTCCTGGTACCAGCTCAATCAAGATGTCGAGTTCCCATCACCAGGAGTCGGGATGCCGACGGATGTATACGCGCCACACCAGGCCGTTATTGGGAAGTCGCCCGACTCAAGGAAAGTGATTCTTCAGAGTGCCATTGAAGGTCATGTTTTGGTGAAGAATTCGAATAATGCCCTGCCTCTCAAGTCGCCGGAGATGATTTCTGTCTTTGGGTATGATGCAAAGGGACCTGACAGTCTAGGGTTCTCACTGGAATGGTTTAGCTATAGCCCAGCGATTCAGCCGAATCACACACTGATTGTGGGTGGTGGCTCCGGTGGAAACTCGCCTGCATATATCAGTGCGCCTCTGGATGCTCTCCAGAACCAGGTGATCGAAGACGACAGTTCCATTCTATGGGATGTTTCCTCTCAAGATCCCGATGTAGACCCGAACACGGATGCCTGCCTCGTATTCATCAACAGCTATGCAACGGAAGGGTACGACCGTCCTGGATTAGTCGATGAGGAAAGCGACGAGCTAGTGACCAACGTCGCCAACAAGTGCAGCAACACCATCGTAACCATCCACAATGCCGGCATCCGCCTAGTCAATAACTGGATTGATCATGCAAACGTCACCGCTGTGATATTCGCACACCTGCCAGGTCAGGACTCTGGCCGTGCACTGGTGGACTTGCTTTACGGCCGCTCCAACCCTTCTGGCAGGCTCCCATATACAGTTGCCAAGAAGGCAGAGGACTATGGAGACTTGCTGCATCCCACGCAGCCCGAAGGCCAGTATGGGCTGTTTCCGCAGGACGACTTTACCGAGGGAGTATACATCGATTACCGCGCCTTCGACAAACAGGGCATCGAGCCGCAATTTGCATTCGGATTCGGACTGTCCTACACCACGTTCGACTACTCTGGACTCAGCATCGGCCCGATCAGCGACAACTCGACCAGTCGGTATCCCCCATCTGCGGCGATCCAAGAAGGTGGAAACCCTCATCTGTGGGATGTAATCCTGCGGGTGTCTGTCGACATCACGAACAGCGGGCCAGTGGCTGGCGACGAGGTAGCACAGCTATATGTGGGTATTCCCAACGGCCCAGTCCGACAGCTTCGTGGCTTTGAAAAAGTCAATATCCCAGTTGGACAGACAGCGACCGTGGAGTTTGCTTTGGGTCGACGGGATCTGAGCACCTGGGACGTGGTGGCGCAGGAATGGCTGCTGCAATCTGGCACATACAAGGTGTATGTGGGAAGATCCAGTCGGGATTTGCCCCTGCAAGGAGAGTTCACAATCTGAGGTGCTATAGTAGCACAGAGCATGCTGTACACCAAGATATACGCACAGTTCAAGCCACCCCGAGTTGAGCGAGGTGACATGCAGCCTCAGCAGCTATCTTGATATCATATCTAGTGTAGTAATGACATGTCTATAATAATGATTGATGACTACGCTAGATGCTCCCTCTTCCAATACCAGATTGAATCTCCATTATTAACCAGAAATAATATGTCTCTTCCTTATCTACCACAGAACTAACGGCGCAAACTCGCTCCCAAGCACACGCCGAGCCCTGACATGGTCTCATATCACCAGAACAGGACGCAACAAAGTAACACGACACAATCATTCACCAACTACTAACAAAACGTGCTATTGCATCGTCCACCAGAACACCAGTCACAAATCATACCCCTCCTATCATAAAAATCTCTTTGTTCCTCCAGTCTCTCCAACAATCCCTCCACCATCACCCTCAACTCGAAGCCGCAGCCCCAATATCCACACAAACTTCGACAACCACGCATCCCCATAACCACCAAACCTCAACGAATAGAGAAAAAAAAAAAAAAAAAAAAAAAAAAAAAAAAAAAAAA
>ML736359.1:0-56256 GCA_009193595.1 Aspergillus bertholletiae | reverse complement strand
AAAAAAAAAAAAAAAAAAAAAAAAAAAAAGGAAAGAAATCGAACAGAAAATTAGTGCTGAGCGCCACGTGGTTTTGCGTTACTAGGTGGTTCGCTGGGTTTGGTATTGGGGAAAAAAAGGTAACTTACCGGAATAGGATGGAGGTATGTATCTAAGTCTTCCCAGACGGTTTGTTGCAGGTTATTTATTTGTTTGTTTGTTTTTCTTGGTTTTTTTTGGATTCTTTTTTTCTTTTTTTTTTTTGGAGCAAGTCTGGGGGCGACAGGGATTGTTTGATGAAAGGACGATTGAGTGACTACATCTAGTTACTAAATTAACAAAGGTGTATCGGCGCTAGGATAGAATAGGATAACACGCTATTCTAGCTGATTTTCATATACTCTCTCTTTCTTCCTCTCTCTCTCCCTCTCTCTCTCTCTATAACGCATCGACCACTTGCTACGTGTGCTAGTAGATATGTTTTTGCAGGGAGGAAAGGGGGAGGGGAAGTCACCTGTCGAGTTTGTTTGTTCGTCCGCTTGTTCCCCATTTTCCCGGTTGAGGTTAGCGGTTGCGGTTCGAAGAAGAGAGAGGGGGGGGAACAAAAACGCGGAAAAAAGAGGATATCGTTTCCGCGTTTTGACTTAGTCATCAGAAGACCTAGCTAATCATTCATAAGACAATCCTCAAAAATTGGATTCCCCTGAAACAAAAGATTTGATATCTCGACTGCAGGATCCGATCATCCCTTTTCATCCAAAACCGTCAGGGACTACGACGGCAAGTTCCGAAATTTCCTATATCATCCAATGCTGGATTAAACTTCCTGTGACAAATTGCGGTTAAGGGGGGGCAAAAAGTAATTAAAAAAAAGCATAAAAAAAAAGATTTTTTTTTTCTTTTTGGCCAAAGAGAGTTTGAACTAGCGAGATCTGCCGAGAAAAGTAGCGAACTCCATCTGTATCAGATCGGAACTGGTCTGAATATGATATCATCCCCGTTATGGGGTCAAAAATTGAAGAACAGAAACGAACAAACGACCGAGTCCCGCCCCCATTCCATGGTATGATTAATAACCGTTTAATCTTACTACTGCCGTGTTTCACGCCCGGAGAACGATGATGTTTCTCCGAACGGGAAACCGAGGCTCTCATGGAGGCGCTAGAAGTTTTCCAGAACGATTCTAGAACGCCGCTAGAAGGTGGATTGGATTCACTAGTGCCGTCCGTATCCGATTATGTATTCTATGATCCATGATTGCGTCGTGAGGTAGGATCTGAACAGAAAATACCACCCACCCCCCCTTTCCAAAAAAAGGATACTCCTTTCCGGGTCCCACGGCAAAGTAAGGAGATCGGTGGGCTGATATTCTCATGATGATGTAATTGAGTTGCTTTAAGTTTACGTATCACTACAGAAATTCTTTCATGAGGCTGGTGACGATGTATAGTTTGGCCGGAGGATTGATCGCATGCCAGATATTAGCTAGTATCATGATATACCTCATCTCCCCTCCCACTAAAACTCTATTGATTTGAGATCTGTAGAATATCAATCGGAGAACTCCGTTCAGCCGTCGTCGAATGGGATTTTCCTTTAGCCACAAAACTCAATATCAAGAGCAACGGCAAGAAGTGAAGGGGAAATAAAAAAAATTTTAAAAACAAAAAGTTTCCGAACCACGCATCGGGTCAGTTTGCTGGAGACTGCACGTGGAGGATCTTCCGGGAAGGCGGTAAGTTGAACCTTGTCCGTTACACAGCATTACCCCATCCCTCCGGTTGCGTCGGTATAATGTCACGGTATCAATACGTGTATTGGGACCGAACGGGACCGGTAATGTGACTCTCGTCCTGGCTCTAAACCAGCAGTTGCCGAAACAGGGATTGGATTTGCTACGGTACACTGCAGATACCCATGTGGCCTCCGGATTGATCTATCAAACGTTAGGGCCAAGACTGTTGCCTTGTCTGAAGGCACCGTTAGTCTGTCCTGGAGATGTTTGATATCTTGACTCTGTACGGCCCGACAGCACCTACGATCGGACCTGGTGCCATACAGGAAGTAGGAGTATGGGACACAAGCAAGGGAGGGTCCCAAAAACCAGATTGATACCAACCTTGGCCAGTTGAAGCTTCTTATTTGGCAGGCGCAGATCCTTGCTTCCACGCGGAGGTTAGGCGGTTGTTTGATGGAGTCTCTCGCGAGGCCCACCGCAGACTAAAGACATAGTAGCCTGGGCTAATCTCAGGGGCGGATGCCTGAGGATGATAATTCTGGTCATTATCATCCTCGTCCATGAACAGGGATGATTTTGGAATCAATCCAGGGAAGCTACGACTTAAAGCGGTATGTGCTCGCGCATATCATGCAACATTGCTTAGCAGATCTCAATTGGCATAAGCTGATCGAAACGAAGCTGGTTCACCCTATTGGACGCGGCCCAGCCTGCCTTAGCGACATCGCTTAAGGGACTAAACCTGGTTCGGAGCAGCAGGGATGTTTGCGATTGCACTTAATCGACCACTGCATCCATCTTGGTTTCATCTTGCCCTCCTCCGCTCAAATCTCATTCCCGGCACCCTGGATGTCGTGGGAAAGGGAGGGGAGAAAGAGGTTTCAGAATCAGACCATGTATACATACCAATGGATAGGATCCTCCGCCATCACTGAATTCATGATCTGATCTGAGATCCTCCTCCTCCATCATCATGTCGGGAAATTTAGTCTAGTGAAAGCGACTAAACCCCCCTCTCTATGCGGTCAGATGCATAACGAAGAGAACCAATGCATAAGTCGGGCAACGTTAGCTGGTCGAACCCCCCCCCTCCCCGATCCATGACCAATAACCCCAGTCGAGACCGGCGAGTAACTCCTCCTCGGTAGGCAACAGAAGGGACATTTCATGCATTAGTGTGGAGAAGTCGTCTCTGATTCGCTGGTCATTCGATATATGGTCAAGATGGACCAGGATGACAGAAGAATAGTCAGGAGGATAAAATGAGAACTTAGGGCTAACCGGAAATGAGAGTCCCTCAGCCTCTACGGAGCAACAATTTGACACTAGTCCTAGCCGCCAACAAGGATTTACTTCGGACCGTCATAACTCGATCCGTGTTAGTCTCGTCGATGGTTTGCACCAAGGATGGAAAAGACTCCTCTACTATGCTATTCTGATACTTCAGACATGGAGCTAGACCGGGCACCCATGCATCCAGAGGGGGGTTGCACCGGATTCGCTTCTCGACCCGTCGTCATTCGCACGGGTTGAGTTGATGTAACCTGGCTTGAGGTTTATAATTAAAGGGGGGAAGCAGCACCGATAACAAGAAAAGAAGCCGACTATTCTTGTTCTTCCCAGAAAAAAAATAAATAATAAAAAAAGAGGCCCAGTCTATAACGATGATAACTATTCGTCTTATCATGTCGGTAGCATTTTCAAGCTAAGGGACATACTATCTCCTTAACCCCCCCAACATCTCCATCTTTCTCCACATGGACTCTTCTTCACACCCCTGGTAGGCCTGTCAGTTGCCTAATATGACCTCGCTGCAGCGCCCGAAAAGGCCCTCGTCATGAACTCCCTCAATCCACCCGCCCACCGCACTCAGCTTAGTTTCCCAGTTAATGCCCCAATGTAGTTACATCGCTCCATGCTATCATGCATCCTTAGGCCGGCCGAAGACTCGCTGGTGCTGATGATCGCCCACCGTTATTAACCCTGACCTGATAGGCCCATAATGTGGACTCTCCCTTTTTTTTTTATATTCTTTTTTTTTGGGGGGTGTTTTTCTTCACGATCATGCAATATCACGATATCTATGGGGAATACCGTAGAACTCTGTTCTGTAGGGGTTGACTTGCCTTCGGACGCTGGCCGAACTGCTAATCTGGTCTCCATTATTGATTAATATTATACGATCCTAACCTACAGTGATAAGAGGATCAGAGGAGAAACAGAAGGCGTTTCATTTTACCCGGCTCTTGTCGCGTTTTAGGGCATCGGCCGACTTTCGGAAAGGGCTACATTGACCGCTTGTCGCGGAGAGCGAGAGAGCGAGCGAGAGAGAGAGATAGAGAGGAGAAGCCCCGTGCAGGCCAGATTCCTCAAAGAATGTATACACTTAAATTAGCCCAAGTTTAACCGTCGCGCCACCATTTCCCCAGGGAACCACCTGATCCAGCCATGTCCACCACCTCTTCGAAGCTAATTTCTACCCGGAACATCCGACCGTCTGCTGTACCACTGCCTCCGCCAACCGGACTGATCAGCCCCCAACTGATTAGCTTCTCCCACGCCTCACGTGCGACGTCCCGACCCCAGACTCGTCCAGGGGTCGCGGCCGCGCCGGACACAGAAGCCGATGTCTTAGCGAACGTCAAGAGCCGGACATACTCGGCATATGCCGCGGGAAAGGATAGCGCCAAAGGAGCCAAACTCTGAGGCTGTGTAGCTTCTAGACCCGGGTCATATAACGCAGCCAGCCGGGTGGCCGCCAACAACAAAGAAAGGGGCAGCGACGAAGGACTGGCGGATGTCGTCGTCGAGGTGGAGAACGGCAAAGGTCCGGGATCTGGACAAGATAGGCTTTGGCTGCTAAAAGTGGTTGGCGTTGGGATCTGGAGCGTGGCAGCTTGGCCTGTGGGGGCGTAGGAGCTGTAATGCAGCTCCGTCATGCCAATCAACGCGCTGGTGAAGAATTCCTTCGCCGATCTAGTCTGAAAGAATATCCGCCGTAAATGTGTCTGAAACGCCTCATCGCTCCAGAGGCCCTATTTGGAGTAAGCTTCGCGAATTTCAACGTCAAGCACGACATGCAAACAGGAGCTGGGGATACCTGTAGATACGCTCTCCACCCTTCCAGTACTCTCCCAACCCCTTTAGATGTGACAAGTGCGCACGCCTCGGGATTGGCCTCTTCTAGGTAATCTGCGACCTCCTTATCGTCCAGGTTCAAACCAGCTAGACAGATTTCGGAAAAGCCCTCTAATGATCTCGGAAGTGGCACATACACGTAGCGATGGCTGAACCGACTCTTCACTCGCTTTTCCAGCATCTCCGTGACATCCACCTTCGTAGTCAGGCCCAAAACCGCAACAGGGGCCTTCCGCGCTTGTGCGATATCGAACAGATTGTAGAGGAGGGTCTGACGTGGATGCGTGACAAACAAGTCGAACTCATCCAATATGATAACAATAGATTTTGCTGCGGTTACGGTGCCTGCATTATTGGCACCAAACAGCTCTTCCGGGTGCGACAACAGAGCGAGAAGAGTAGCCATCGTGTCAGCGTAGCTGCTTACTTTCCCCGCCTCTTCTTCGGTATTGGTTTCACGACCAAGCTGGCGCCACATCTCCCGAAGCGCCAAACGGTCATCTGTATGTAAGAACCCATTGAGACGAACAACGTGGAAGTCATTGTGGTGTTCTCGTTTTAGCGATGAGATGATAGTCTCGACAATAGCGGTCTTTCCAGAACCTCGCGATCCGAGAAGCAGTAATGAATTGCCCTCTCCAACGCTGACTGTCTGCTCCACAAGCTGATGAACCTTGTCATACTCACTCTCTAGGCCTTTCAAAGGAATACCTCTCTTGCCGGTAAGTTTATCAAGGATGATCCCGGTCAGCACCCCCAATTCGGCGGTCAAGCCGTTGTCAGACAGTGTCTGCAATGATTCAACATAAGCCGGCAGCGTTTCGCCTCCGACTACGGTCTCATCCCCCCCAACCAAATCGTTCTGGGCAAGATCTTGTTGTAATTGCATTGAGACAAGATCGTCCAATCCATCCTGGTATTCATCCGGGGAAGGGGACTGCCGCGCCCCAGATTCCGCACCACCATTCGTATTAGTCTCAGTCCCGATAAACCGCACAGGGGGTCTCCTGGACCTCGTCCTCGTCAGCCTCTCGGTCGGAGGCTCCGGTTGCGGCGACTCTGCCTCGCTATCATCATCTTCCGATACAGGTTTTGCCCTCCGTGTACTCCTCGGAGTAACACCACTTCGCCCGGACGCCGGGGGAGCCCTCCCAGTTGATGCAGGCGTACCATTTACCTCGTCTTCGTATCTCTGGGGCGGCTTGCGCTGTCGCCCACTCGATCGTAGACCAGGCCTTGAGGGCGTCTCTGCCCCATTCTCCTTCTCCTTGTCCGATTCTTCTTCCGCAATTTTCTGGCCACCCTTTGGCGCCCGGCGTCGTGTTGATCGGGAGGCAGTCGGTGACCCAGTGTGTTCGTCCTCCGGAGACACCTCATCCCGAGCGGGTTTCTGCGGTGTCGGGGATGTAGCGGCCTCATTGCCCATTGCAACATCCCCATCCCCATCTACGATGGGTGCATCCGACACCCTTCTCCGTTTGCTAGCCCGCGACTCCTTCATCTTCCGAGTAGCTGTGGTTTATCCGGGCGCGATCCAGCGGCAACCCTGAAGTCCGGGACGTAGGAAGTCCTACTTCAGGTGGAATTATCCCCTTTGCACTCTGCACCGTGCAAGAATCAACCCGTGGGATCAAAAGGAGTAAATTGGGGCGTCAATGGCACGTCAACTGGATTCGGGCAACGACAGAAACCGGGAAGAAAGGACAGGGTACATGCGGAGTTAGAAATTATTTTCGGAGGTTTGCGACGGCGACGGGGCAATCTGAGGAGATTATTTCCTGTTAGCGTTCCTATCGAAAAAAAAATAATAAAATAAAAATAAAAATACTGATGAAATTCCATCCCGGTATACGTAGGATTACTTACAATTAGAACGTGCTTATAGAGTAAGGGGGGGAGGTTGCTATGGCCATACATCTTGCGGGCGCTGGCTGAGATTAGACATGGCGATCTCGTCGCCTGAGGCAGAACGCGTGACACGAAGTCAGGTGAGATAGGAGTGGTTTTGGTAGTACCCTTGCATGTGGGTGCCTTTTCGGGGATTATTTGGGGACGATAAGGGTTATCATGAGATATACTTGTATATATATGTTGAAGAGGTCTTGCTGTTGGGATGAAGAGAAGACCCCTGCGAACTGGGTTGAGTAGGGTTTCTCATTATCAAGACGGAGAGACAATGCTACAGAGTAGATTTATGGAGCAGTGCTGCTGTAATGCTCTGGGTTAATGTATGTATAGAAGGATCGAATGTACTAATAGTACTTTTGAGGTTAAGAAGATCGACCAAATGTTTTATTAAGCCGTAACTGACCTCGATATCATCTGAAAAGCTTCTGATATTTACTATCCGTGGATGATACCTCGGTCCGTGCAAGCAACAAAATATATAGTTACCCAGCACCAGCTCTACATATAGTAGTCGGAACCCAAAAAAAAAACCAACAAGAAACAAAGATATCCCATTTAACCCCCGAATACCAGAGGCGAGAGATACCACACTCATCAAGCTTTCCAAATCGAGCTCTTAACAACCATTTCGCGCAATCTCTATGGTCAAATAATGGGTGAAACTGGTGGCATTAAAGTCTCAGAAGCCCAAAGCGCCGTCCAACCTCGGTTATATTTCTGGTCTACTGTTTTTAAGCATATATTAGTAGCTTACCGGGAGTCCCCCCAAGGTACTACATGACAAATAATCTCACTCTCCGCTCAAACAGTCTCGTAAATTTATTAATTTATAGAACCCTTTTTTTAACTCATACTCTTTACTATTATTTTCAGAACCCGATTCATACCCCCCACAATGCCAATCCGCGCCCCAGATAGGACATTAGATGAATTCGAGGACCTGGTTTATCATTACTCAAATGGCATGAATATAAAAGATGACGCAGAGGTCTCGTCCCTCCCAGAAGCTTTCCTTCCATACATCAATCAGTCGCTGATCTAACCTAGCGCTGGGACATCGATTCGACGGCTGCCAACCTCCGGTTTGAATCCGCAACCCAGGGCCCCCCAGCCCGAGTCTCCTTCCTGTTGAATGTAGCCCCCAAGATGTGTAATATGATGGGGACACTTCATGGGGGCTGCGCGGCTACGTTGATTGATATTCTATCGACCTCAATCCTCCTGGGTATCTCCAAGCCCGGATATTTCTCCCTGGGCGGAGTGAGTCGGAACCTCCGAGTGACGTACCTGCGCCCGCTTCCCAGCGGCCTTGAGATTCGACTAGTATGCGAGGTGATCCACACGGGGAAGCGGCTGGCGCTGCTGCGGGCGGAAATCCAACAAGCCGATACTGGGGCCGTCTGTGTGGTGGGCGAACATGAGAAAGCCAATACGGACCCCGAGGGGCCGCGGCGAATCTGAGCTTCACCGTGTTGTTCGGTTGTTTCGTTTTACGCAGTGGTCAGAATATACCGTATAGATCGAGCATGACGGCGTGAATATTGAATATGCAGCATTACATTTTGTTATTGATGGCCTGAGTAGGACAACCGACAAAACTTAATGCCGGACCCTCAGGATCCGCATAGGCACCCGGTGTCTACTTATCTTATGGATACAATATATACCAAAGGGAGAGGGAATGTACTATCTCCAAGATTGCCACGTCCGGAGGATGCAAAAGAGGATAAGTAAAGGAAAAGGAAGTCCAAACGGAATTATGGCTCAACTTAAAACATCCAAAGCAATGATATATTACCTAATTCTCAAATGCGATGATGAAGCGTATTTACTCCTGGGCGAGCCGCTGATCCTCCCGGAGGCCTTCAACGACGAGTTCCTCTCCTGTCGCACGGCGATAGATGTCACGAACGTCGGCTGATTCCATGTTAGCTTCACCGAACCTAGCTTTCTTCTTTCACCCCCTCCCCTTGGGGTTATGAAGGCTTGGCTTACCTGTTGTAGTTTCAAAATGAGATGTAGCATCGTAACTCTTAGAGATGAAGATGTTGTCATTCTCACCGCTCTCCAAAGGCTCATAAAGCGGGATGGGGGGACCGAAGAACTTCTCCTCGATTTCACCCAGACGCTCAAAGCCAGGCTCCAGCTCAATGTGGTGGTTAGCATCGGACTCGGCAATGGTCGAGACGATAGCGACGTAGTAGCCCTTGGGGCAAACGTTGTGTGCCGAAGAAACCATGGCGATGTAGATATCTAGGCGGTATTAGCAAACACTGCCATGTTCACCTCTCAAATGCAGTTGACGCTTACCGTGCTTTCTTCCGACCTGCGACTGGGGAATGATCAGCTGCAGCGAGTCGCTCTCGTCCGTCTTATCGATAGGGTGCTTCAGGATGCAGATTGCCTTCAGCAAATATCCGGTAACCTTGGCCTTGTTAGGGAAATAAGATGGGTCTGCCAGAATCTTCTTGGTCTTGGTGGTGAATTTCATGGTCTCGCCGTTGTCCTCCCGGTCCTTCATGGTGGCCTTGATTCCCGAAACCTTGCCGTCCTCATAGAGGACCTCATCGATGCTAGTGTTAAGCATGTAGGTACCTCCATAGATAGCAGACAAGCGAGCGAAGCCCTGAGGGAGCTCACCCAGGCCGTAGAGTGGGTAGATGTAAGGCGACTTGCCGTAGCGGGCCATGGAGTTCACGTACAGGCGGATGCGGTTGATGGCATCAGCGGCCATTCCGTTCTTTCCAATATAGTCGTCGGACTGGTATAGGGCCATTGAGTGACCAATGAAGTCACGGGTGTTTTCTTCCAAGCTGAATTTGTCATAGACTTCCTTCATGGTGCACTGAGCAATGTTCAGGCCTATACATGTTAGCAGTCATGACGGTGTAAAAGCATTCCATCCCAGATCACGAACCATTGTGAGTGGAAGGATCATCTTCCTTGAAGTCGCCAACCCATTCGAGGAATTTCTTAGCTCTCCGCTTCTCAAACATGCCCATGAGAGACGAGCGAAGTGCTTCGTTGGCATCTGAAGGAACCTTTGCCACAGTGGCCTTGGGGCTCTTTCCCTGTTGGACATAGCTGCCGGCAATCTGCTTAAATTCAAGGTAACGTGTGACATCGGTGGAAACAAGGATATTCGTCAACTCGCCGTTGGCCATCAACAGCTTGGGGACCAGGTCGATGTTCCAGTCATTAGCGCGTCCATACTTCTTCCAGGGCTCTTCGCCGGGGCGGACGTTGCCGTATTTCTTGAAAAGCTGTGTAGCACAAAGAAAACAAGCGGAATTAGTACATTGTTCATATAATGTAGATTAGATTATCCAACTTACTG
Source organism: Aspergillus bertholletiae (assembly GCA_009193595.1). Classification (NCBI taxonomy): domain Eukaryota; kingdom Fungi; phylum Ascomycota; class Eurotiomycetes; order Eurotiales; family Aspergillaceae; genus Aspergillus; species Aspergillus bertholletiae. The sequence continues at coordinate 46,156 of ML736359.1, read as the reverse complement.
TTTCGATGTTCACTGACGCAGCCTCTCTGTTTCAGAATATTAGCGGGGAAGGTGACGTGGGACGGGGCGGGATAGCTTCGCAACACAGCTCTGAGAATGAGAATACTTACCCTCCGTAGTGATCATTGCGATCGATGTGCAGAACCTTGTTTCCCTTGACACTCAGAACACTACATATTGATCAATAAGTGGCCGAAAAATGTGGTTGGGCAATAGAAGAGAGTACATACCCAGAAAGCACACACTCGGTCAGGCCTGAGAGAGGGGGGTTAGTCCAGCTGGTTGAGCGGCGGGGTAGCAGCTTTAGTAGCACATACCAGTGCCGAGAACAACGACATCATATTCGGGGGCGATCTCATCCATGGTGGAATATGATGTAGGATGTTACAAAAAGCGGGAAAAGAAAGTAGTTTCAATGTGAACAAGGCTAAACAAATGTTCAGTGGAAAAAGTCGAGTGAAATGATGAGGGTGGGAGGATGCGGAGACGAGAATGGATGAATGGGGAGCGGTGAGTTTGTGTTTTGAAAGGAGGTTCCTTCACCTTCTAGGTTCTGGATCAGGCCGTCAGGTAGTCTACTCATTAGTCTATTACTTACTCTTTAACTACTTTGAACCATTGAATCCCCCCGCGGATCACTCGATTTATTATTATTATTAGGATTATTGGTACCCTCTTCCCCCCTCAACTAATTAAAGGATCCACCGATCCAAATAATCTCCCATCTCAGGGTGGTCGTTCAGGAGTCGGCTTTTTTCTAGAATAGTCATGGAGTATAATCCGGTGGATTGGAAGTCTCTCACTATTCCTGGGAGAATTTAGTTTGATTTTTTTTTTTTTAAAAAAAAAGGAAGAAAAGAGAGAAACCAAAAGGTACACTAAAAAATAAAGAAAGAAAACAAACAAAAGAAAACCACGCCCTCCGTACGGGGTATCTTGAATTCTAGATACGTAAACCTCCTGAATGGTCGTTACCCCTTTTCCCATCGGATGAATTAAATAATCTGTGGGGATCGTGGATAATAAGGAGTATATGGGTGCCAATTAATATATACACATAAGTACATCAGTGTTGCTTCAACCCCTAACTAGGCAACCCTGGCACTATTGAATTATCTGAGAAAGAGTATACGATCTGGACCTGAAAAATATAAAAATAAAAATTAAGAGACTCTTCGACCAACCCGGCTTCCCATTTTGGTCCGCATCTCCATAAAAGCATCTGAAATAGATCACAAGTCATATGAATTGAAGAATCAATTGAACTAATACAGAGTGATAATACTACATACACAGAACTAATCTGAGGCAGGAGCCTGTACAATCCATTTCAGGAAACTGTAACGCTCTATCCAGATTAGGCCGTGCTCGATGCCTCTTCAGCACCTTCTTCCTGTGGCCGGTAGCCACTGTTGTACAATTTCTGGGCATCTTCCCAGGCATACCATCTTTCCCGGAGAACGTGCTTGATGCTCTTTTGTGTAACGCGGATCTGTCAAGCGCAAACGTTAGTGTCTCGATCTCAATGTACTAGCTCAGGCCCTGGAAATGGGATGGAGTCTTGCAATGTCCAGAACACGAGTATGCTGGATCAATATCCAGTACAGTGTTGTCAATGTATAGAGACATATGTTACCCTGAAACTTTTCTGAATAGGAAAAGAACTCACCGTCCGGTCCCGATTATCAAGTTCCCATTCTCCGTAACCGGCCTTCAATCGCTGTCTCTCCAGCTGGGAAGTGGCTATGCGATTACGTTCCTTGACACAAACCCACCAAAGAGCATGGAGGTCCTCCCAAGACTTCTCACGGAGTTCCTGGATTGACCAGGAGCGGCCTAAACCATTGACGGTGAGCATCACGCTGGACCTAATAGATACTTTCTCCGACACAACCCTTCCCCCTCAACAACGCCCGAAGGAGATTGAGTTGACTAACCATGCGCATGATCATATTTTGGCGTGCTCAGTGCCTGATGATCCTGAGGGAAGAATCCCCAAAGGCCATGATCCGGGGTAGGATGACGCTTCTCGAGTGTTTCTGGCGAGACAGGCTTGGGCAAGGGGTATTTGGAAACGCCCAACTTAAACTTAGGGCCGGTACGGTGGATGGCGGACACGCCACGAGACTTGCTCAGATCACGTCCATGGCCAGCGGCGACAGCGGTCGACGAAAAGTTCGAGCACTGAATCCGGGAGAAGTGGAGGGACGGCGCGAGGTAAGGAGGAGGCAATTCGGCCAGCGGAAGGCCCCCGCACTGGCGAGCAAGTCGCGCAACCGATTGGCGATGCATTGTGAATTGGAGGTAGCGGCCTTCAACAGGAAGACTCGTAGAACGCCTGCGGTCTCCGACGTAAGAAGCTAACGGAACGAGTGGACTTTTCGGCGGGTAAACCACGTGACTCAACAGCCGCCAGCGGTGTGTCACGCTCCGGCGCGGCAACCTACTGTGGCTCTGTTACGGGTTGTTAGCATTGTAAAGTGAGCTTCATAGTATTGACACACATTCAGCTTTTCTTTGTTTTTCGTTTGAAACTATTGCCAGATGCGGGACGGGGCTCGAAAGCTCCCAGAACAGCGTAACAGGATTGTCCTCCATTAGATGATCATGAAGAGATAATAAAATCGGGTTAAGTCTCCAGTCTTATTGTTCCATCATGAATATATCTATGGATCAGTTTTGAACCAAGCATATGAGTGATGGTTGCTCCCTGAGAAGACGCCTTCAACATCTAGAGACCTTACCAGTTACGGGAACAACAGCACTAAATGGCGGCTAAGATGGCCCGTGCACGCAAGGAAGCGCGCGTCTGCAGCCACTCCACCTTCCTGTATCCGTCGCATGAGAGTGGACAGAGATCCTTCGAAGCACAAGTGATTTCAATACTTCTCCGGACACTTTGTGTTAACTTTCTCTTGGTTTTCCGAATTACGATATTTACCTTGAATAGACAGTCTTTGGAAGCTAGTATCACACTATGAATCGGCCAGGTTCGTCAATTTCCTTTCTTCTCTTTGTGCTGTTCATGGCCCGGTGTTGGTATAGCTAGCCACAGAAGTGACTTTCTTTGATCAATCCTGGTATACCGATGTGCTTGTTTTAGGGTATTGTTGGCTGTTCAAAAAGTTTTCCGTGAATAGGAAACGTCCTTCCTTCAATAACCCAGCATTGCACCAATTGCATAAAGTCACAAAATGGCATCTTAACCTGCGGCCGATCGCCTTGCACGGCCTTATCAGTTAGCCTTGGCGGTTTGAATGAAGATATAATGCTTGCTTCACTGCGCAGTCACCGATATTCTTTGCTTGAAAATTGAGATTTTCAGCTTTCATATGCTGACTCTTGTGGCTCTTAACTAGGACCAGGCCCACAACCTCTTCGGGGTATGTCTGGATTCCCCGCACCGCAACAAGCACAAGCTCGAAATGCGACTCTAGCATCGGCGCGTTTGCCAAACGGAAAACTAGGTGGGATTATTTTGGACGTTTTACTTCGGTATCATCCCAGTCGTCGAAGCTAATGAGGTAAGGCCAAATAGGGAGTGGTGCAGCATGGAATTTCAACTTGCCCGTCAGCGGAACCCCAGGAATCCAAAACAATCAGCAACGCAATATGGGGAATATTGGGTCTTTTGCACAAAGTCTCAGCGGGTCTCAGCCTGCTACGCCTCTTGATTTATCGTGAGTGCGGTTTTCGCTTGCTTTCTTACCTTAGCGCTTCTCTCTACCTAAGGAGCATGGAAACTCTTCCAGACTGCTAATGCTGGGGGTTTGTCTGCCAGCGATTTCCCTTCCCTATCCGGAGCACCCCCACAGTCCCAAGCTCAGAATCCGGGGCACTTAGTATGGGCGAATGCCAGCCAACGAGCCATGCAACAGACTCCCGTCCAAAGGCAGCAACACCCGACGTCTCAAGCACCCTCACGACCACTTCAAACGCAATCCCACCCGCAACAACAATCTCAACCCTCGCATGATGATGTATTCCCATCTGGAGCTCAGTTCGCCAATCGTCTTGATGACTATAGAAACGGCGGACAGGGCATTAGTGGCCAGTTAGGCGCAGGCGCACAGCCGCAGACGGGCAATATTGAGGAATTCCCCCCACTAGGGCGCAATGTTACCGCAGATCTTGGTCAAGATCGTAGGGGATCTTTGATGCAAAGTGCAGGATTTGGTAGTTTCAACGCTGGCATACCCCTTTCCGGCGCAACCCAAGCCCAATCCGCGCAGAATCGCAGCGCCATCTCAGCATCCATAAACGGACAGGAAAGAATAATGTCACCTGCTAATGCAGGACCGGGAAGTATGTTTGTTGAGGGTTTCCCTCACCTGTCGATGAAGGGCTAATCATTCTCAGGTATCGGAACCTCACGATCGCCCGTCAATCAAACCTCCAATGGTGTGTCGGGTCAAGAGAAAGAGGTTCGGCCCTCAATATCAATGTTGCATGTATACCTGCTTACAATACTTCGCACAGGACTTGAGTAGCTCTGTGCTGCCAACCCAGAGAAACTACACGGAACAACAATCTATCTCCGGGGACACACAGGAGACTTCTGGAGCTGCCCAAAGTGTCGAGCAACCACCACTAGGCGAGATGAGCGAGCTCGATAAATTCGGCCTAGCAGGTCTTCTGCGTATGATCCACAGCGATAGCCCAGATGTCGCCGCTCTTGCAGTAGGTCAGGACCTGATGACATTGGGCTTGGACCTGAACCAACCGGAGTATGTCTATCTCTAACCCGACGATGCTTTGTTTTCTCAGACTAAAGTACATAATTAGACCTTTACACACTTCGTTCGCTTCACCCTTTGTTGCATCCATGACTGGTGTGCCCCTGGAGCAGGATTTCGCACTGCCTTCTTGTTACAACGTTGCCAACATCCAACCACTCCAGTCACGTATTGCCAGTTTCAGTGACGAGACATTATTCTATATCTTCTACGGCATGCCGCGGGATATCATGCAGGAAGTCGTGGCAGAAGAGTTAATGGGTCGCAAGTGGAGATATCACAAGATTGAGAGGTGTTGGCTTACCCGTGATGAAACATATCCTGGGCCAGTTGACGTTGAGCGCGGCGTCAGTGAGCGAGGCATATACCTAATCTGGGACCCTGCCACCTGGAAAAAGATCAGAGTACGATAGGACCCATTTGCAACTAAGCTTCCCCGTCCCCGTGCTAACGAACACCTTGACGGCAGCGCGAGTTTATTCTCCGGTATGAAGATCTTGACAACAGAATGGATCCCAACAGGGGACTCGCACGCGTTGGATTCCCACACCATGGTTCATGAATGTTCTGGAGCAGCATGATAAGGGAGTCAGTACCGGTATTGGGTTCTCATCCATTGTATGGCTGAGCCAGTGCTTCCATTGAACCCACGCCACAAATTGTCCCTCAGAACCTGAGTGGATATATGTTTAAAGCAAATGACTGTTATGATCTTGTCACTTTTCACTCCCAAGCAGATAAGTCAATACTCGCACGGAATACCATGGCTCGAACATAACACAGTCATCCATAATCTACCCAATTATTGAGCTCCAGAAAAGATAGCTGCCAGGGCTTTGGCTCGTAGCTGTGGTAGACTTTTTGCTTTAGTTGTGCTAATAGCTTCACGCGTATCTTCGCCCCGAGGCAAAAGTAGCTACCAGCCTCGAAGGCACGATATTGTTTGTCTCTAGGTACATCTAGAACAGGCTTAGCTAGTACTAGTCGGTGGTCTCTAGATACACCGCCTACATTACATCAGTTCACAATTCTGCCGGGTATTACCTGACCGCCCTCTACATCCGTCGACGTAAGAAACAAAAGTGGACTCGGAAGAAATGCTCCAGCACCATCCTCGAGTGTTGTCTCTTGGAGGATTGGCTTGTCTACTTGGTTTGAGAAAGTGTATATTGCTTTTTCCTATCTGTCTGCGCCAATAGTTTATAATTGACCTGTTCAAGTGGTGAGTTGTGTCGATTTTCCCTTTCGATTGCTTGGTATGGTCATCAGTGGGGGCTCGTTGGTTCGTGTGGTATGATGTCCTAGTCTCCAGCTTGTGGAAGGACTGGATATGGAAGGAGCTTCAAGTCCTGTTTATTCCGGATTGGTGTTATTTGTTTTACAGATCAATACTTTAAGACTATGACGTTGGGCGCATTCGTGATATAAAACCGCTAACGATCCGTAGGTCAATTAAGAACCAAGTATCTTGTCAATTCCTTGATCCTACCTGGATCACCAAATAGTAAATATGGCATCTAACTCAATTAATATTGCCTTCAGGTCTGCAGGACCTAGGGCCCGCGCAATTCCCTCTCTCCGCTGTTCCCAGCGACCGTCAATCCTCCACCGGCAGCCTGTGTTTCGGCAAGCCAGCTTGAGGTATGCCTCGGATACCGCTGTCGAGGCAACGGAGGCCGTGAAGGAGGCGCCCAAGAAGGCAGGTCGGGGACTGCGGAAGACCGTGATTGGTACTTCCTTGGCCCTTACCCTTTTGGTTGGCTTCCTCTATGGAACGGACACTAGGGCCAGTGCTCATCGGTATGCCGTGGTCCCTCTGATTCGGCTGTTGTACCCTGATGCGGAGGATGCGCATCATATCGGGGTGGATGCTTTGAAGAATCTTTATAAGCTTGGACTTCACCCCAGAGAACGGGGTAACCAGGACGGTGATGGCGTCCTCGCAACTGAGGTAATGGCTTTTTCTCCATTCCATCTTCGAAGATAGAAGCTGAACGATTGGTTTTCTTTCTTTCTTTCTTTCTTTTTTTAGGTCTTCGGATACACACTTACCAACCCGATTGGTATATCCGCTGGACTTGACAAGCACGCTGAAATCCCAGACCCTCTCTTTGAGATCGGACCTGGAATCGTCGAAGTGGGTGGTACCACCCCACTGCCACAAGACGGTAACCCCAGACCTCGTGTCTTCCGGCTTCCCTCTCAGAAAGCGATGATCAACCGATATGGTCTCAATTCCAAGGGTGCCGATCATATGGCAGCTGTTTTACAGCAGAGAGTTCGTGACTACGCATACACCCATGGATTCGGATTGCACGACCTGGCTGAGGAGCGTGTTCTGAACGGCGAGGCTGGTGTTCCCCCAGGCAGTCTGCGGCCAGGAAGACTCCTCGCAGTGCAGGTCGCGAAGAACAAGGTTACCCCAGATGCCGACATCGAAGCTATCAAGCGTGACTATGTGTACTGCGTTGATCGGGTGGCTAAATACGCCGATATTCTCGTTGTGAACGTTTCAAGCCCGAACACCCCCGGCCTGCGTGATCTCCAGGCGACTGCCCCTCTTACCGCCATTCTAAAGGCTGTCGTCGGCGCAGCAAAGAGCGTCGACCGCAAAACCAAGCCATTCGTCATGGTTAAGGTCAGCCCCGATGAGGACGCAGACGAACAAGTCTCCGGCATTTGCGCCGCGGTCCAGGGCTCTGGTGTTGACGGTGTAATTGTTGGGAACACAACCAACCGCCGCCCTGAGCCCCTGCCGAAGGGCGTTCCCCTGCCCCCGAAAGAGCAGTCCACCCTGAAAGAGACTGGTGGTTACTCTGGCCCTCAACTCTTCGACCGCACCGTGGCCCTGGTAGCTCGGTACAGAGCTCTCCTTGACCAAGCCCCCGCTACTCCAGAGCTCGCCGAAGCTGGCCAGGACGCAACTACGAACTCGGAAAGCCTTGCCCCAGTGGAAGTGGCGAGCCAGCTCCCCCGTAAGGTTATCTTCGCTTCGGGAGGTATCACCAACGGCAAGCAGGCTCAGGCAGTCCTTGATGCCGGCGCCTCCGTCGCTATGATGTACACGGGCGTTGTGTTTGGCGGTATTGGCACCGTGACTCGTGTAAAGCAGGAGATGCGCGAGGAGAAGAAGACCTAGAAAATTTTCGATCGCTTTTGGGTAAAGTATATGTAAATAGTATTCGGCAATCGTTCAGATTGGCTCTATAAAAGCTAGAAATATTTGTTTTCCATTAACAATGCCATGTCTTCTGTTTTTGAGTCTATAACATTATAAGAGAGCATCCGAAATCATTACTTGAATATCCCCCTGTACCTTATTTTCGGGATGCTATGAAAAGCTTAAATGATGAGAGAACGTGGGAAATTAAAACGGCCATATCAATCTGAGCTCGTATACTTCGTCACTCGACTGTAAAACCATGAGTTTTGCTCTATGATAATGCATATGCGGTTCATAATGAAATATATATATATATAAATGAAAAGGGGGGGGGGGGGGGGGGGGGGGAGAAAAGGAATTTATCAAGCAGCGTTCAATGTCTCTTCGACTTCCCTGACTACCTTCCGCACACCCTCGACTTCATGGGCGAATCTCCCTAGGAACATGCCGTCAACGGCTTTCCCCAGACCGCCCGGGCCCCACAAGCCCGGCCCCGCGCTTCCCCCATACAGAATACGGACGTCACCAGGGCGGTCCCCAACAACCGCCTTGATGCCTTCCACTACGGCAGAAATATGATCAACGCCTGCAGGTTTGGGCTGCCCTATCGCCCACACGGGCTCATAGGCGAAGATGACAGGAGCATGGGCGGGAATGACCTCCAGGACTGCGCGGACCTGCACCTCACACTCGCGGACGGCGAGCCCAACGGCCTCGGACGCAACGGGACCTGGCGCTGTGACCTCGCCAATGCACACGAGCGGCACCATACCGTGCGCGGAGGCCGCGGCGGCCTTGCGCCCTGTCTGATCGTCTGTTTCACCGAAGATGGAGCGGCGCTCAGCGTGGCCCAGTTCGACGATGGATACGCCCATGGAGCGGAGGGCGAGTGGGGATACTTCCCCAGTGTATGCGCCCAGCGGTTCCCAGAAGCAGTCCTGGGCGCCGAGAAGGAACGGGGGTGGCAGGATCTTGGCATCCTGAGGGGCTAGGCTGGATTCATAGTTTTTGATAATCTCGTTGCTGGGGTAGATGGTCAGGAAGTCGGGGATCAAGGCCAGCAGGAGCTTGGAGCGGTTCTCTGGTCGGACAATGTCATTCTTGGGGTCGAGGAGGGCGCGGAGATAGTCCAGTGTTCGGGTGGGTGTGAAGTACATCTTCAGGGAGATGATGAGTAAGGTGCTGGGTAGCACCGGGTATGTTTGCTCCGCGCTAGCCATTTTGTTCTGAATCTATTTTTTTTCTCCCTCTGTTTTCTCTCCTCTCTGTGGTGCACCGGAAATCCTGGTCGATTGTGAACCGCTAGTTTGGCTTTCGCACGTAATGCTGGGCGGGAAATCGGTATTTCTTTGGAGGGTTAGATATCGAGGACCACTCTGGTCTGATTCCTGAGATAACCGCTGTGACGCTAGAACTCCACTTTAGGCGACACGGAAAGAAAGTAGTCGTCCTTTGTAGACGGGAAACCAGAAGTACGAGTATATTTGTTGGGAAAAGTGGGACAAATCTCCGGAACACGAAAATAGCAGGGAGAGACGAGGTTGAACGGAGGCGACGTCTGCCAATCAACTCGGTCAGTGCGATGCGCGGGAGTCGTTTGGGTTGGCCGTTGTCCAGTTGATTCGGACCAAATTAAATGACGCCTGAGGCCAGCTGTGAGCGGACAAAAAGTCAGGGACTAAAACAGGCGTCTCGGTAACCAAGTGGGCTTCCCCAGCGACAGAAAAGAGGAGACAATCGATCGTCCCACGCGAATGCAGCTCCCAGTGGGTGATGTCACTGGCTGGGACGGAAAACTTTTGTGGACCGACTCTGCGGATGTACCCTGTCAGATCCTGGAGTCGTGAGATGTCATATGTAGGTAATGGGTATACCGTTTATGTTATGGAGGGCTCGTTGGTATGGGTAGTCGTCGTAACGGATACCCCAGTGCCCTCTGAGGGAGAGGGACTTGGACGGCCATAATAACTGTTGGTGCAGTGAGGGCGTGTGTTCAAGAGGGGTCACTGTAACTAATTATGGCACTCTTGTCCATCGGCAACGTCCGATCTTGGCCAACCTGTGACGGTGCTCAGTCAAAGCAACATTTTGAGGCATCCAAGCTGGTATGGAACAATACGCGAAAACAATGGATGGGATGTACTGTTGCGTGCATTCCGCGTGCCGCATGGGCCTCCTGGTTCCATGAGTGACGGTAATTTTACACGAGGCACCAGTCCTCATGTGGTAAGTCTGCCTGAGGGGAGTTTGCTGAGTTTGCTGAGAATCCCTGTTTTGGCACCCTGGATGCCTCGCAGCCTAAGGACGTTGACCTGGTCGATCGGATGGGTGTGGGCCGCCAATGAAGGAATTGGGGTTGGTTCGCCTGGTGGAGTTCCAGTCGTAGACGTGAGAGAGCCGAGCCGGGCCTATTCTGCGCGAGGTCCTCCCTCGGGAGCTCCTCTTTGGGACATGCGAGATCTCTTGCGTCCCCAAAGCTCTCAATAGCTTAACTGAGGTTTTTTTTTATGGGGACGAGAGGTACACATGACCCCTATATATCTACACTTGGGAATCCGCCAGGCAATCTGAGGGTCTGGAATCCAAATTTCGATCATCATGTGCTGGGTTCGATTTTTCGACAGTCCACTAGCGCCAAGCAGATACATGCAGGTTGTCTTGCACTAGACCACACGAGGTTGTGAATTGGTGCCGTGCTGAATTCAATTCCCTCTCTCGGGTCACATTGGGTTATGTACGTTGATACGATGATAGTCTCCATCGAATTAACCAATCCAAAAGGACCGTCCTTGGTCGCGCGCTGCCGGACTTTACTGCTTTGGGAGTATCCGCAGTCGCCCTTAACAATCCGTGGGTACCCAGTTGTTGCAACCGCCGGTTACTGAAAAGATACCCCAGAGTCGAGTTACTGTGGGGAACCTCGTACTTCAAACCCATAGTCCAAGCGAGCAGGACTCCAAAATGGATTCTTTCCAGTACATCGTCCGCGGCTGTGGGGGGAGGGTTGGTAGAAGATACTACGTCCGAGCCTTGAACACCCTGGCAGAAGTCTAACATGCAGACGGGAGGTTTCTCGACACCCCTCGAAAAGGCCAGGTAATCGCAAGAATGCCGCTCCAGACACATGGGGGTGGGTGGTTTGATTTGATTCCGTTCTCTGGCAGTTTTTGATAGGAAACTAACGGCCTTAGGCTCTTGGCTAGCCGGACTGGGGTAAGGGAGTGGGATATGATTGGCTCACACGGGTTGCAGCCATCGGAAGGATTGCAATTCATAGTATGGAGTCAGTTGTAGTTCATTGGATTGACAGGGGATCCTCATACCCTATGCCAGGACTTCCTCCTCTCTTTGTCCCCTTGATGACGGGAAAAGCGAAGGTGGCGGCGCCATGGCCGGGTAGAAATTGCGCTCGGCAAGAGCTTATGCAGTAAACTTGAAGTCAATATCAGTCGGTGATTTAGGAAGCTTTGGCGACCAAATCGCAAGCAAGGGCCCCCTGAAAGATCCGAATCGCTGTCTGCACCATATAACTGTAACTGGGCCATGATTGGGTTATTCACCTCATCAGCCACGCCGGTTTTTTTTCTACTTAGTTTAGTTTCACGCAGTTCCGTTTCCGATCCCTCCATTCGGACTGTCAAAAGCTATGACGCCACCCGTGGGGCAGTTGGGACCAGACATCGTCCTTCATATTCCTCGTCCTCTGGAAGACGATGGTCATAATTCATGCGTAGCGAAAGAGGAAGCACGGGCGATCAATTGCTGATGCTTTCACCCAATCAATCCCGTCGCCGAAGTTTGGTTCGATGGTGAGCCCCGGCGTAACCTCCCCCCCCCCCCCGGATTATTCGTAGTATGGATGAGCTCCTGACATAATGGAGGGGGGCTGACTTTTCCCCAACTATATAAGCATCCACGATTCCGCTCGTTCTCTCCCCCGTCTCACTGCCCAAATCCCCAAGACCATTTCCTTCACACTTCCTGGCCTGATTCAATTTCTCTTTCTCCCAATTCTGCATCTAGAAGTCTAGCAGTCAGTCAATAGACTCCCTCTCCAACCGTTTCATCAAAATGTCTACCGATCCGAAGCCCCTCCGCATTGTCATGGCCTGTGACGAGGCTGGCCAGCCCTACAAGGAGACGCTCAAGGCTGCCCTCGAGAAGAACCCTCTGGTTGCATCCATTGATGATGTCGGTGTGAACTCGACTTCCGACAAGACCGCTTACCCTCACCCCGCCGTCGCTGGTGCTAAACTCATCAAGGAGGGCAAGGCGGACCGTGGTCTTTTCATCTGCGGTACGGGCCTGGGAGTGGCCATCGCCGCCAACAAAGTTCCCGGCATCCGTGCCGTCACTGCTCACGATTCCTTCTCCGTCGAGCGTGCTATCCTGAGCAACGACGCTCACGTCCTCTGCTTCGGCCAGCGTGTCATTGGCATTGAGCTGGCAAAGAAGCTTGCCAACGAGTGGGTGACCTACCGTTTCGACCCCAAGAGCGCGTCCGCCGCCAAGGTCCAGGCCATCTCCGACTACGAGGCGGAATTCGCCAAAGCTCAGTAAATCCTTTACTTTACTCATGGCATTTTGACGCCTGCGCGAGCGAACGGATTGCCTATCTATACTGCCTCCGGAGCGACAGCGCTCGTGGCACACTGTTAGATCATCGATATCCGTTTGGTGGGGGGTATCCGACCATCCCTCCGTGACGCCCATATGCTCATACCTCGTCCGAGCGACTAGACAGCATCCTAATCCGGGTGGGATTGCACCGCGAGCGTCTGTTTATATTATTGCATCCACAAAATATGTCAACGATACCACGAAGCGATTGAATTTGGCTGGCCGAATTTCCGTTGTTTGTTATACTCCGTCCTGATTAGTTCCTAGATCGCAGGGCTAGGATAGAATAAATATTATGTTTTCGAACCGTACCGCGCTCCCCTAGTATATCAATTGAGAACGTAGTTCTGCTATCTATGATCCATTGGATACCAACACATAGTTCCATAAAGAGTTAGGGAGTTCCCCACCAGACGTCAAAAGCTGCTGACTGATCCACCATCATTCTCTGTGCATCGATCACTTTCGGTCTTCATAAAAACACAACATTCAGATTCATCATGAATACTTCTAGTAAAACCCTCCTTTCCTCTTTTCCTCCTTTTCACCGGGGCCATACCAACCCAACACCGTCCGCCTGGTCCCCATTGGGCTGACATCGTCCGGGATCTAGAGCGCCAACGGCGGTGGTTTTCCGAATTAGGTTAACTGAGCATCCCGCTCGCTCTATAACATAAAATCCCCTGGTCGTTACGCCTGTTGTTGTCAGCGACCCTCTCTGTACCCACCGTGTGAGAAACCACCCACGCGATCGGTGCCATCCGATCATTCATCGTAGGGCGGTTCTATATAGTTCTGTTCTTTTCTATCTTTAGCCGCGTCCCAGAAAATCAACTTAGTTTGCGGACACCGTGTGGAGCGCCCCACTCGATTTTTTGGCCGACAGTTCGCTTTGTAATTCAACTTCACCAAAAAAAAAAAAGGTAATCAGGAAAAGGCGGATCGCAACTTGGATCCCGAAGAAAGGAAAGAAAGAAAGAAAGAAAGAAAGAACAATAATAATAATATAACAGTTCCTTCCGGCTTTCCCTTTCTTGGATCATATATCGAATCAGGTTCTACGATCTAGAAAAACAATGTCGTTTGAATTGAAAGAAAAGGGTAATCAGCTCTTCAAGGAGGGCGATTACAGTGGTGCGGAGGAACTCTATTCACAAGCGTGAGTTTGGTTGACTCTCCTCGATTTTATGTGCCTTATTTCCCAACCAAAGGACCAAAAATATATATCTATTATATATGTCTCTGGATATTTGGACAAAAGGCCACACAACCCCCCCCTGAGGCTAATGGTCAACGTGGCACAGAATTAGTAAAAATCCGCGCGAACCGACGTTCTTTACGAACCGCGCTCTGACTCGGATACGGCTCGAGAAATGGGCAGACGTGGAGCAGGATGCGCGCGCCGCGATTAGTCTGTACGGGTCCAAGAATGCTTCCAGTCTGAAGAGCTGCTGGTACCTGGCGCAGGCGCTGTTGGGACTGCAGCGTCCCCAAGAGGCGTACGAGGTGGCCATCGATGCGTACCGGGCGAGTCTGGCGGCGAAGAACCTGCAGACGGAGAATCTGTCCAAGGCGGTTCTGCGCGCGAAGCAGCAGATCTGGGCGCACAAGGAGACGGCGCGCCTGCGGGAGATGAATGGGACGTTGGCGAGTGTGGAGGCATTGATTGAGTCGGATCTAAACCGGGCGTTGGCAGAGCTACAGGAGAAGCTGGACCGGGAGGAGATAGGGCAGATTGGGTTCATCGAGGATCAGAAGGCGCTCCGGGAGGATGCGGAGAAGAACACGCAGAATGTGAGGGACGCATTCCGGATTGCATCCAATGGGGATATCCAGGAAAGGGTAAGTCTTATCAATCCCATTCGCATCGGTGATGGTCGTAACTGTCATAGCATTTGCGCTAACTTTGAGCGGTAGGTTGTACCTGATTATCTAGTCGATGGTATTACCTTCGAGATCATGCATGACCCTGTTATCACCCCATCTGGAACTAGCTTTGACCGCATCGGCATCCAAAAGTACGTCGAGCAGGCAGGGGTCGACCCGATTACTCGGGCCTCTATGACGGTCAACGACCTGCGGCCAAACTATGCGCTCAAGGCGGCGTGCGAGGAGTTCCTGAATAAGAACGGCTGGGCTGTAGATTGGTAGTGGAATCGTGTCTGCTATGCTATGGGCTCTTTTCTTCTCTTCTCTTCTCTTCTCTTCTCTTTTCTTTTCTTTCTGTCTTTTTTTGATCTGTACTTGTTGTTCTAGCTATGGGCATATGTGTTGTAGCGACGAGTACCCTATTTACTTGCATGGTGGCGTTTGGGAAGATTGACGATATGAATGAATTAGTATACCTCCATCACTTGCCTGCAAGAAATAAAAACCACAAACAATCAACAACAATAAAGAAAGAAGAACATAATAAATAATAGTAAAAGAAAAAAGAGCGATGAATCAAACATGTGAGAGTCCCAACAAACAAGTCACCAAGGAAATCAAACACAATTACCCCACCAACAAATGCGCCCCCCACTTTCCCTCCCCTCCCCCAAAATCAACAAAAGCCTCATCTTCTCTCCATCCCCCCCCCGTTCATCACCACCACCTACAACTGATCCTCCCACTTACCCTCCAAAACAAACAAACCACAAACCCTCCCCAAAATGTCCGTCGATGCCTTCTTCGAGAACCTGAGCCTCGCCCAGGCCGGTGCCAAGTTCACCCCCGATGTCCAGGCCGCCGCTGCCAACATCAACGTCGACGTCCTCAAGGCCGCCGTCCAGACCGTCCTCGCCGGCGGTGACGATGCCAAGGTCGATGGTGAGCTGGCCGCTGCCCTGAAGGCCGGTTTCGAGTTCGCCACGAAGCTGGTTAAGATGCTGGGCAAGGAGCCCGGTCAGACTGAGTTGCTTGCTGTATGTTGTTGTCTTGTCAAGCCTCCTCCTCCTCCTGTTTTGGGGTTGAAAGTCGATGCTAACGGTGGTTGATTTTACTACTAGTTCTACAAGTACTTCAAGCGGGCCAGGAATGAGACCCCTGCCGAGCCGTCGTTTTATCAGATCGAGGTGAGTTTTCTTTTTTTAATTATTATTTTGTCCTTTTGCTTTTTGTCCTTGAGGATGGTGACTGACCGAATGATTTCTGTTTTTTTTCTTTTCTCTGGCTATTAGTCCAAGTACAAGTACAACGCCTGGAAGGAGATCAGCCACATCAGCGACCAGAAGGCCCAGGCTTTGTACATCCAGGAGGTTAACAAGGCCATCGAGACCTACGGCACCCGCGACTAAGTGTGTTGAGGGCTAGGGAGGACTATATACGAATTTGGAATATCGGTATTTTATATTGGACTTGGTGACGAGTTACGAAACGACGTTAGACTACCGCCCTTTTCTTTTTGCTGTTATCTACGTGATTCTAGCATATCCAGATTTATTTATTTTTATTTTTTGGGGCTGGTTTTTACCGCAGTTTATATGGGTGGCTGGTGTGCATGTAGTAGTGTCTACCTAATGCTAGTCGAGGGTCCATGTTTGGCCGAGCCAGTCTGGTTCGGGATGTTGCGCTGTTGCGCACCAGGGCGTGTCGTGGTCTGTGTAGGGTGTTAGGGGCAGGTCGTAGGGCATTCGTAGGCCGATTACAGTGTCTGTTGTTCTGTTTTCAAGACACTCGGGGATGTCTCGTTTGAAACTCGGGACCATGGTGGCTGACTCGGTGCCTTGGACGTATAGCTGAGGCCATACGACGACTCCTATCTCCCAGCTGCAAATCCTCACCTCCCCTGCGGCGTTAACCGCTGCTCCCCATGCCTGTGTAGAGAGGTTCGCTGATGTGACCATGGCCCAATCGATGGTGTCCATGCTCTCCGCATCGGAGAACCGGGTATATGTCTTGATATGTGGTGCGGCTCGACGCCGGCCTGCGTCTCTCTTGGATGTATAACTTGGCTCTGCCGTGTCATGATCACCCGCCCAGTGTCGAAGGTACGGCCGCATGTACTGGAGTTGCTTTTGCTGCGCTGCGCTTTGGAGTTTCATGTGGATTGACCCGCCGGAGCCGTAACCGTTCAGGGAACGGCGGATTTCATCAGCCGTGGGGAAGATGATCGAGTAGTTAGGCTGTCGGGCGGATATCGATCCCCCCGAGAGGGATGCAAACAGGACATCTTTCAGCCACTTATCAGTCTGACCAAGTGTCGCAACAGAGGATATCTACGCGTGTGAGCACGTAGTATATATGCCAAAATAACAAATAGGACAAACCTGAGTAACAATATGTGGTGTCGTAATTTGACCGCTCCTCTGAGCTGAAGGGATGCGGTGCATGATATCCTTCAACGCAGGCCAACCCCATAGTGTCTTCTTCTGCGAGTCGAGATCACATATCTTCTGCTTCGAAGGCACACTAGCTACGAGGGCAGCACGGATGGCTCCGAAATCGTATTTCTTCAGCTGCTCGACCAGCGAGCCTGTCTTTCTGGGCCCATACGCACTCAGATATGCCAGGAGGTCTCGTTTAAATCGTGCACCGCTGCCGATAGCTAAGTCTTCTTCTACCCGATCATCTGCATTTTGCAAGGGCAGCAGAGGAGACCGCCAGACAGCTTGGCACATATTGGCCCAGTCGCCGGGGATCATATTTGCGGTGTGGATGACGACCCTAACAAAGTTAGTTAATCGGGATGAGCCCACAAGCCAAAGAAAGAGGAAGTATTCTTTTTTTTACTACATACTGTGCAAGATCATCATGTCTCAGGAGAATCATCATTTTGGAATGATGCGTCCCAAAGGCTTCTGGCATGTAGGCAACGATAGCCTCCACATTCGGGTGTCGAGAACAGGCTTCCTGTATAAAAAAAAAACAAATACTATCAGAACCTCATAAAGCATATATATAGGTATATATATATATATACTAGTCCACAGTTTAGAGTCAGAGTGATCAAATTCATACATCTATCCTCAGCCGATTCGGCGCATCCCTCTTCCAAGACCCATGCACGACCTTCACCTTCACCAGACGTCTCACATCTTCATCAAACTGACCCATGACAAAATCCACATCGTGCAGGTAATTAAACTGCCAGCACTCGCAGATCATCGGATCCCCCAGGATATCGCGCAATCGGACCGCGTCCACATTATTGCCCGAGGACGCGGCCAGATCGCGGATGTGAGTGAGCTGGAAAGGGGAGGGTATCACCCGCGGCTTTCGACTGTCTTCTTCGTCTGCGATATCTTTGATACTAGGTTGCTGCGGCGTAGCAGCAGCAGAAGAAGACAGGGACTGGGATCTCCCCCTCTGGGACCGGGATGGGGGTGTGATGGATCGGCGCAGTGATGTCAGCCCGTGGACGTGGGAGCTCTGCTCTTCTGGGGATTCATTACTGCTGGCTCCTCCGGCTGATAGTTTCATGCGCTTTGCGGGGTGGTCGTCTGTCATTGCTGCGCTTTCAGGCCCCGAGTAATGTTGCTGCATGTGTGGCTAGCAGCAGGTTGTCGATGTTTGTCGATGTCGATACGTCGGCGGACGGTCAAATGTAGGGAGCCTCAGGCCACATGGCACGCCAAGTCTTGGGATAGAGTTGGATGTCCTCCAGAGAGGCATGGGGAACGTTCTAATAATAATATAAGACAAGACTGGGGGATTTGGAATAGTGGAGGATGGAGATGAGCTTTTTTTACAAGTCTTGTCTGTGAATGGCTATCGCCACTCTCTACCAAGTACTTGGTGTTCAATTCGGCTAGGTAGTCAATACTTCCAAGTATATTTATTTAGCCCGTCTGTGTCTCCCGGTGCCACATCTCGTCTCAGAATATCCATAACTAGATACTATCAATATATATAATGATTGAGTTCAAATAAGAAATAACCCTGAACTTTTAGTTTATAATCTACTCACTGTGCTAAATTTCCTAAGTACTACTGGCGAATTGATCGACAGGCTCATCTTCCAGTCCTCTCAAAAGCATCGCCTGTGTTATCAATATAATTCAATCATCAATCTGGTACCCCTCACGCGAAGCGAGTTGCCATACAAGTTAGCTCCTTAGTATGTATATAACTTGGCATAATCTACCAGGATAAAGGGGGGAAACAGTTGATAGGTACTCTGCGCCAAACTAGTGTAGTAACTATTGTCGCGATATTTCTTTTTACCGGCTTCGAGAAGCAACAACCCATAAAGGAAACCAGGCAATGAATCATTACCATTACAATTATGTAGTACTACTAGTGAATCCAGAATGAATCTATTTCAGTCCCCTACAGCGCCAGTCTCCTCTCCATCTCTTCTCTACTTCTCTCGCCCTCATATATGGAAGCTTGCGTTTCTCGAGTTCTACATCCAGCTCCTTACCTATACTACCATGAAAAGAACCGCCTCAATACATGAGCTCATTACCACCAAGATGACCTTCACTCGCCCAATATGTCACGATGATGCAGAATGGACCGAGGAGGGAGGGGAATTCAGTTCGCGTAAGGCACATCATGTGGTGGTCACCTGGCACGAAAAAAAACCCCCCCTATAAATATGTCCTTTTTCATTAGCTTCCCGGCTTCGCGCACGGTAATGCTAAGTGATTATTTGGGATCATAGATAACTGGCTATTAAAGTTCATCATTCGCGATTTTCTCAGAAACAATAATTTATATCATGTCCCTCACCTGATTTGCTTGTGTGTGTTTTTTTTTAAAGGCATATTCGGTTTGTTTCTGAGATATCGTGAATAGGGGCGTTTTTTTCTTGATCAGTGATGATGGTGATTAGCTTCCCGTATAACTGATTGTATACGGTGGTGATGCACCGGTACAGGATGAAGAGGGCTTGTCTGAGATCAAGGATTGGTTGTCAAGAAGAAGGAAAAGGGGTGTGAACTACATGATGGGATCAAGGGGGAATGGGAATGAGGGAGAGGTCTTGGGAGAGAAGGGCTCTGGGCTATGTTTTATATCTACTTGTCTCTGTAATATAGAGAGGAAGGTGCCTGCTACGTTGCTGAGGTTCTTGCCTTTTTGGAAGGTTGGAAGGCTAGAGGTCAGTTTACGAAATGGAAGGAAAGAGTGCTAGCGGGGGGGTATATGGGAGGTACCTAGGGCACGGTATATCCTGAGCACTGCACTACTAGCTCAGTAAGGACAGATCATTAGATAGACGCTGGCTTGACACAAAATGTGGGTACTCGAGTGAGGAATGATACCATCGGAAGAACCCTACTGGCATCGAGTATAGAGAGCATAGCACTGTAGCTGTGATGACGGCGACCATCGCCGGAAGTTGGATTTCAAATTGAGAAAAAGCATTAATTTTATATAATATAGATGTAATGATAAATAACTATAGCATCCCATATTACTAGATATACAATAAATCAGTTTGATCAACTTTTTTAACCTAACTACTAGTACTACAGTTGATAAAAGGCAATTTATGTCCACTCGCAACCCTAAGATAACTTCAGAACGGGAATTTTATAAATCTATGCAGTGACAAAGAGATCTCGAGCTCTGACGGAGAACCTTCGACTCCTTGTTTGGAGTTTGGGTGATGCACTCTTCTGTAGTGGCGGCTATCTATTTTATTTTTGGATATACAGGCAGGTTTGTGATCTCTGTACTTCTTCTGTTGAGACATTCGCATCTTTCTTC
The DNA here is from genome assembly GCA_009193595.1 of Aspergillus bertholletiae. Lineage (NCBI taxonomy): Eukaryota > Fungi > Ascomycota > Eurotiomycetes > Eurotiales > Aspergillaceae > Aspergillus > Aspergillus bertholletiae. Next base: position 25,999 of record ML736359.1, on the reverse strand, counting down.
TATTCGGATGTTAACGGAACTAAGATTGTGAACAGTATTTGGTGGTCTAATTGCTTTCAATTAGTTCAATAATTACCAAATATGTGCTGTGGATCAATCCATTAAATATGATCCAGAGTTCATACAGGACAATCACAAAGGCATAAAAAGAATAAGATTAAAAACTGCTAATATACACTACACCATTACAGGGGTTTTCTCTATTCTATATATATACAGTGCAAAACTGCTCGGAATTAATAATAATAAGACAATCAGGGAAGGTAAAGGAAGTGATCACCACAGCCATCACCACATGAACCGTTGGATCTTGCCAGGCTCCTGCGGCCACTCAAACCCCTTGTACAGGAAAACGTATCCGGTCACAGCGTTAATCACCAGGAACCAGAAGGTTTCTAAGAAGAGTGGGAAGTTGGTTGCGATCTTCGCCTGTAGCGCTTCTTTCTCGTCCCGAGGACGCTGCTCTCGGTAAACAAGCGGCGTGGGCTGCCGTGGAAGATGCAGTCGCCACATTACCCAGGGGATGATAAAGTATCGTGGCTCAACCAGTGGCGCAGTGATAAGTGAGAGAGCCGTGGCGGCAAGCCAGACAAGGACAAAGCTTACTCGCGGGGAACCCGGTTGGTACAGCTGACGTTGCTTGATCGCCTCTTGAATCTTCGCGAAGGCTTCCGGCGTTACCTGTTGTGTTCTGGGAGGCTGAGTGACCTTTTTGACAGGCTTCTTTTTGCTATCACTCTGTTTTTGAGCTTTCTGAGCTTTCTGAACGGATTGCTGGGAGGCCGGAGCAGGCTTTGGGGTTTGGATGAATCGGGGCGGCAATGTAGGAGTCGAGAAGCCAAAGGCGGAAATAACTGCCCAGCCGCAGAGGAAGTAGACAATGGTCGCGGCGTATTTGACAGCTGGATGACTCTGGAGGAGAATACGAAATACATAGAAGACATAGTGACGGTTGTCGGCGAGCGTGAAGGGGTGGATGATGGTGTTATAGTGAACGATGGCCAGCATAACAGGGACAACCGCGAAAACCGTCAAAATTTTTGGGATGCCCTTCTGCTTGTCCGAGAAGCCGTAGTGCATGAACTTCGGCAGAGAAGCCTTGGGCAGGATCATATTGATGACAGGCGAAATCAAGATAGGCCATGAGAAGAAGAAGATATAAGGCCAGATATACAACATCTGGGGCAGATGCAGGCCTGCAGTATGGAATTCTTTGTGCCCTAGTAGATCTGTGAGACACCGAATACAAGTAGTAGATCGTCAGTGGACTTACCCAAGACAACCCCGTTATTCCACAATACGAAGCCGCCGAATGCCGCAAGAATGACAATATATGGGGATGAAGAGACGACAACCTGCCCCAAGTTACCCAGCGTAGCAGCACAGAGGGAAAGGGTGGTTCTAAAATAATCTAGAGATCCATTAGTATCATATGTAGTGTAAGATAAAGAAGGTAACCCACCCGCCAACGAAGCTTCTGACACCTGAGGATCATACAATTCATTCTTAAAGCCTCCTTTGGCTATGTCCGCAATATTCGGTGACTGGCATGTCTTGGACGAAGATTGTCGCAATGTTCGGATGACCTGTAATCCGCCGAAGAAAATCGCGACCCAGAAGATATTTGTCTGTCTAAAGGCTAGAGCAGCCACTCCCAGAAGGATGAACACAACAGTCGGACCAGCGGAGGCATTTGGAGTGGATCGTTTAAGGTCCCAGTTGTATGCTTCAATTACAACCAATAGGGCAAGAATATCCGTATAGTAGAGGCCCGAGAAGAAGAACAAGGGCGGAAAGAGACAGATGTTCAACACAGTATGGCTTAACCATGAGCCAGATGGACGGGTATTGCGTTCTTTCCGTAGGCTATCTAACAAGGTCTGCAGTCTCAAGGGCAAGGCGATGGCGGCGGCTGCAACGTTGGTTGCGCGAAGTGCTTGCGCATTGAGCTCCGTCGGAGAGCCTCGAAGTAAAAGCGCACAGGCGCAGAGCAGATATGACCAGAGATAGAGGCCAGGGGGAGTAGTGATTTTCGGGTCCCAGTGCGTCCATTTGTGATCCCAATATGCTTGAGCCTGGGGAATATGGAAAGCTTCATCCAAATATGGCTCCGGAACCACGGCATTGACCCGAGTCATCCATATAGGTATCGACAGCAAGACAAAAGGAACCCCATAACGGGCGGCAAGCGCCAGACCCGACTGAGGTTGAGTGGAACTCATAGTATCGACTTGGGGCTAATTGACCATGAAGCTGGAATTAAAGGAAAGAGCGGAATCATGAAGCCAGTAAATTAAATCGACCGCGGAGACATAGCAAATCTGCAAACAGAACAAACACCCACCGCATTGGGCAATTCTATATCCCCAGCTTTATCCAATGGTCTAGACGACCATCTTTGCCTCCTTTGCTGAACGTTTTCTATGATATGAATGAGTGTCGCCAGGTCTTGCATATCCTGATAAGCTGTTCTCCCCCTGTGTTCTGAAATCTTGACGGCCAATGGCCTTTCCCCTCCCGCGGGGCATTACGCCCCCGGAGATATCCTTTCTTGCTGAAATGGAGATGGTGACCATCCTTCCTCGTCAACGCTTGGAGGGATTGGAGCTTCTTGGTGTAAGTCTATTATTCCATACTCTTGTTTGTATTGGCAAATAAGTCTGCTACCTGCCTGAATCATGTATAACAAGAAGAAAAAGCCAAATGAATGGGAGAAAAACGTGGGGCAAGATTGAGAGACGAAAGAAGATACCAAATTAATAGTCAGTCGTTACTTGGAGGTTTACACAATCTAACATAATGTGTCAGGGCCCCGTTGAGCCACTCCTGCCACCTCGGCGCGCTTCTCTTCCCCTTTGGTTGGCTCTCCTTCTCAAACGCCAACGCCGTGCAAATATCCTTCCTCCGCCCTGGCTTCATCCAGAATCTCTTTCTCTCATCCTCGACATTGAAACCCAACACCATGAATACGAGCATACATTCTCTCCACCGCCTCCACTCCCAGGCCAACCAAGCATCCGGGATCACGGACAACGACCCGTCGCTGTACCTCGCTATACCCCAGACGGCGGACGGTACTACCCAGCACCGCCATTTCTTCCCCAAAATGTTGCGCAGGACCACATTCCGGCCGGCGAGCCTCCATCACTACCATTTCACTGGCTCGAGGTTGGAACGATGCTTCTTGACGCCGCTAGCGATGACTTAGTGGACCCGGATCAGACCCGGAGGCTCTTGAAGGAGCTGCGCGAGGTGCGAACAGCCAAGATACGATCAGGCGTAGATGTGCTAGATACCGCTTCCACTGGTGGGGGCGGGGTAGCATTAACTGGTGTTGGGGCGATGGAGGTTGGAGAGGGAAGAGGATTCATTGCTGGTGTTATCGACGGGCTAAGGTAGGCTAACCATCCACATTACTGGAATATAGCAATAGTTCATTGCTAACCTCGCAATTTCACTGAACAGGAAGATTGGCGCATCGAAAGAACAAGCGCGGAGAGAACAGATGGCAGAAGATATGGCCAATGGCGGATATGGTGCTACACAAGACGACGATGACGATATGGAGTTCTAAAGGACGCGTCTTCCGTAGTCTGCTCCTCCGGCCTCACAGTTGAGGTTCCGCCGTCTCAGCATTTGACTCCCCTGTAGTCTAATTAGCGATGGGCCAGGGCCCGGCCTTGTTGCGAGGATTGCAACCTCGTCCACACGGCGAAGTTCTCTTTGGAGAGCTCACGAGAAATAGGAAACACTTTCCCGGTGTATCCCCAGCATCAAGACAGCAAATTCAATGGAAAGAGATGTGACGCCGTGACCTATCCACGATAGATGATTTCATGTTGGATAATCGAATGATCAGATACGATCAGCTAATGTATTTAACTCTTGTTCATATATACCCACATTACGATCTATAACCCCGCCTCGGAGTGATTTATACAGCTTCTATACCTTCATATTATAGAGATATGTGGTCATGTCGGATTCCTTTGAGCTGTTCGCTACACATTTCCAATGCACGCGACATATTACTTATCCAGACCATTGGGATAAAACGGTACGGACTCATACCTCCAGATATCACCAGATCATCAATTAGGATATTATGCTAAGTCTTCAAAAGTTTAGGTTTAAAAGAGATAAGAGAGGTATACAGTATAAAGACATAAGCTCTGTCTCCCCAACAGAGTGTTGAAAAATGGGAAAGGAAAAGAAGGGTGAGCTTCTTAGTCGTCGTGAACGCACGACTAAGAAGCCCGCTCATGTACGGTCCAGGAGATATACCAAAAGCAAGATCTATTGCATGACACATTGACGCCAGCGCTTATGCGTTTTCTGATTGAAGAGTTTGCTGTACATGGGATGAATTAGTTTGACTAAGAATTAAGAAAACAGAGTTTTTTAGACATGACAGAGAACAGGGTGTACTTACCACCAACCAATCCATGCCTTCATTAAGTCCCTTACCATCAATAGCCGAGCACGCTACAATACTCCAGTTTCTATCTCGCAGTTCGCCAAGCTTCAAAGCCTCCGAAATCTCTCCGGCCCCCTTGGCGCCCGGCTGGTCCTGCTTGTTAGCGAATACCAGTAGGGCAGCATCATGAAGTTCCTCCTCATTTAACATGGCTGCAAGCTCGTCTGCAGCCGTACCTAGTCGTTCAATATCTGTAGAGTCGATGACAAAGATAACAGCTGCGGTGTTGGCGTAGTAGCATCGCCAGTATGGCCGAATAGATGTTTGACCTCCAAGATCCTAAAATAGAAGCAAACAGGTGTCAGCAGCTATCCTTTTCATTTTATCTATCCCCGAGAAATCCGATATGGCGAATGCAGTATACCTACCCAGACATTGAAGTTCAGATTTCTATATGTGACTGATTCAACATTGAAACCGATAGTAGGTATCGTTGTGACGACCTCACCGATCTATGAGAACAACCGATAGTCAGTATAGTGCTCGTGTGACATATGCCAAGTTTAGAAAAACAAAAAAACAGTCGGGTTAAAACTTACCTTCATTCTGTATAGGAGTGTAGTCTTTCCAGCATTATCCTACATCACATAGCAGATTAGCCTCGGATCTCACTGATGCCTAGTGTAAGAAAGGCTATAGTCACGCACGAGACCCAAGATGAGAATACGGATTTCCTTCTTCGTCCAGAGGAAGGACCAAAAACGCGACAATGAACCACCCATGTTGAAGTTTTGGTTTAACAAGATAACGCGACCCTAGATCGGAGGGGAAATGGCGCAAGGGAGATGTTGTGGAGGTGTGAAGTAGTTGGTTTGAATCGGATTGACAGCGTCGGTGTTGACTGATCCGGAATGAATGAACAATACGATCAACTCGGGGGATTCACGAGTGATATTCAACCGTTCAGCAGTGAGTTATTGAAGAAGGGAAAAGACAAATCGGTATAGCAATAGTGACGAACGAACACAGAAGCAATAGCTGACTAAATAGTGTATGAATGGGAGGAGGGTTTTCTGGATTGTGGCAACGATTGGCCTGCGGATGTGTTGCGGTGCCGATCGGTGTTGGTCCAAGCTCAGCCTTTCTCTCTTCGGTCATGGGGATGGAGAGACCCTGGGCTATTGCGAGTGGCAGAATTAAATGAATTGATTGCCGCGCAGCTTCCATTCCATCCTCATCTGCCATTATTGTTACATCCCTCTTTTTATACATCGTCTCTTTCTCCCCTTTTCCCTTCTTCCCCACCAGCATCTCCAACCACGACGACCACCCCCGATGGTGTCCGGTCCGATTGTCCACCTTTAGATCCTCCCCAGGTAATAAACTTCTTGCGATCGGCTTGCGACCAACACCGCATTACCTCCCGACCAATTCGAACATCGTTCATAGTCAACCTTTTAGCTCTGAGATTGCCAAATAACACACCATGGTTGGAAAGAAGTCCGGAAAGGCCCTCCTTCGGGATGAAGGTATGCCCGCCAGATATCGTTGCGCATGAATGGCAAGAAGCGCCCGGTGGAAGCCAGGTGCACTTCACTGGGGATAATGCGCTAACGGTCAAGTACCCTGCAGGCCTTGAAAGGACAGACAACAACATGGAATTATCGAGCTGGCCTCAGATCCCTCCCATCAACCAAAAGAACTACTACACGTATGTGGTTCGCATTTACCATGGCGCTTTCGGTGGCGCCCTACCCGGACAATGTACTGAATAAGTTCCAGTGACTACCTCAAGAGAGATGACCAGTATCTGGCGTTTCGACTACAAAATGAAGAAGCGCGAAATCGCATGGCCAAAACAGCGAAAGACCGGGATCGTGCTCTAGCTATGGCAAAAGCGAATGACCTCGGTCTCCCCGAAGCCGATGGAGACGATGGTGACACCAACATGGAGGACGCAGAGGAGGCTACAGCAGAAGCTGTTGGGTCGAAGGTCATTGTGATACATGTTGGCAGCCAGAATCTGCGGATCGGACTTGCGAGTGATGCGTTACCGAAAACCGTTCCGATGGTCATTGCACGAAAGTCTACAACCAGCGAGTCTGATGACCACGAAGAGCCTTGCCCGAAGCGATTGAAGACAGATGATGGCTCCGAGCTGGAGCCAGAGAAAATGTTTGGTCCAGAGGTTGGTTCTCGTGTGCTCTTTGTTGCAGCCTTTGCCTAACTTTGTCTTTTCTGGTCGCAGTTCTCTTCAAAATACACTGCGATGGCCGCGGAACTCAAAACACACATGCGGCAAAACAAACGCAGGACTCTCCCAAACTCTAAGGAAATGGTAATCAACTACAACCGAAGAACCGTGCCGGAGACGATCTCGGAACACAATGACCCAATGCGGATTGAATGGACGGAGATTCCAGACGTTGCACCGGAGTATATAGTAGGCCAGGCAGCTTTGAGGATCCCAGATGCGTCGACACCTCGTTACAAGCTTTACTGGCCAATGAAGTACGGATGGTGTAACGAGCGAGACTACAATAGCAAAAGACTCTTATTCCTGGATATCTCGTTGATTCTTGAAGACGCAATCAAGAATCAGCTGGGCCTGACAAGTAAAAAGGACTGGCTCCAGTACTCATGCGTGTTCGTTATTCCGGACCTTTACGAAAAATCCTACGTCACGCAAGTTCTTGAGATGCTTATGAGGGAGTTTTCATTTGCCCGCGTCTGCTTCATTCAGGAAAGCTTGGCTGCTACCTTTGGAGCAGGATTTACATCGGCCTGTGTGGTCGACATCGGTGCACAGAAGACTTCTATCTGCTGCGTGGAAGAAGGAATGTGCATAGAAAATTCGCGTGTAAATCTTAAATACGGCGGATTGGATGTGACGGAGGCATTCGTCAAGATGATGCTGTACGATCATTTTCCATATGCGGACATCAATCTATGGCGTCGATACGACTTTCTACTCGCCGAGGAGCTGAAGAAGAACATTTGTACCATGAATGAGGCTAGTGTCTCGGTACAAGTGTTCGACTTCCACCTTCGTGTTGCCGGCCACGACACCAGAAAGTACGCATTCAAAGCTTACGATGAGGTGCATTTGGCACCCATGGGATACTTCCAGCCATCTATTTTCGATCATTCACTAAAGCTCAATGGACGAAGGAAGTTGATATGCCGCTCAGTCGACATTTATGATGGTCAACCAAATGACCCAACATCTGCAGCACAATCAGAGCTCTTGACAGCCATTGCTCCTCCCATTAGTGCCCAGGTGAATGGCGATACTCAGCCCAGTGCTCTGGATGTACAGTCGACTCCGAGTCGCTCGCAGCAAGTAAATGTTCTTAGTCGCCTCCAAGAGACAGAGGCTACTCCTCGATCTTCCGTTGCCGGATCTCCCGTACCAGAGGTGGCCAGTACGCCTCAAGCTGGTGGTACTGGTACACCTGCAGTCAGTGGGCAGGTTCAAATCACATCGCAGCCTCGCCCACCAACCATTGAAGAACGCGATGATATATTGCCGGCATTCCCACTTGACAGTGCGATCCTTATGTCGATTGCCCATGCCGCTCGGTCTGATGAACGTAAAATGCGAGACTTCCTTGGTGGTATCATGGTTGTTGGGGGTGGGAGTTTGATTAATGGCTTTCACTCATTCCTTGAGGAGCGGCTGCAGGCACTCCGACCCGGATTTGCTAAAGAAATTATGATTGGAACTCCACCTCGAGATCTCGACCCTCAGGTGGTTGTATGGAAGGGCGCAAGCGTATTCGGGAAGTTGAGCGGAACCAATGACAGTTGGATTGGACAGTTGGAGTACGATCGGCTAGGCCACAGGCTAATGGCCTACAAATGCATGTGGGCTTATTGATTTAATCTCTTTCCTTCCTTTGATATTCTTTTGCTATCATTGTCACTTTATACTCTGAATGACTGTATTGGTTGATATTATGGGATGCCTTTATTAGAATGATCTGTACTTTAGATGATTGGTTATGCATGGAGCAATTCCACCTTTTGATGAGCTCGTATATACTATGAGTGACTGCCATGGAGTATTGACATACATGGTGCCTCGGACTAATATTGATCCGCATACGGGTTCTCCAGACCACACTAAACCTTAACCATATGGCGGTGAAACAGTGCAGAATGGATCCTCCAACCCCAAGGAAGTTTGTCCATCCAGACTGATTTTAATAAAGCTGGATCTTAAGTCATTTTAAACCTGTCCAATTCTCTCAGAGCTTTCCCGGGTTGAAACTACAGATCGCGACTCGACTGGTCGTGTAGTTTCAGATCACAAGATCTCTGATATTGCCCTTTCTCCTTGTGAGTGCAAAAGAATGTCGCAAATAGATTCGGAGCTTCCTACTGACCAGCCTACTATACAGCAGTTTTCCCCACCTTTCACTGAGACACAAGTTCGAGAGACAGCCCATTCTGGTAGCTCCGATATGTCGAAGACCAAAGATGGTAGCTCCTCCGGGAGTTTTCATCAGGAATATATCGCGTCCTTGCGCTATCGGAATGACCTCCCTCCTCCTGACATGCCCCCGAAGTTCCTTGATATTCCACACGACGGATTAGAGCGTTTTCTTACGCCAGGGTTTGCCTCTAACTTGGCCCGTCGTGAAGAACCAAACATTGATGTAGATGCTGAGGGTGGTATGCCTATTGACCTGGTTGGCATTCCAGGGTTGCACTTAGGCGACGAGAGTGGTACGTACCTTATCCATAGCGCGCTTTACAATATGGCATGGCTAACGGAGTGTATTTATACAGCGATCATGGCACCCGAGAATCCGGAACCAATTGACCCTGCCGACCTTCCCCTTTTGATGACTTTAGACCAGCTGAAGAACCCAGCACCCCGGAATGCGAATGTTAGCTTTCTTCGTCGCACGCAATACATTTCGGCTGGTCTTCGAGCACCAGAAGGTCCTAAAGTCACCCCTATGCGATCGAAATCTCGTCCGACTGAAAAGGTGAAATCCCAGGACGATCCGGCTTATATTAAGAAATATATACAAAAGGGATTTGATATTGCATACCCCGATAGCAAGCACGCCGGGGAAGACACACCTAGCCAAATCAAAGGCCACATGCCGACTAAACTTGAAGTTGACGCATGGGCCAATCCTGTGCATCCAGATAACCCTAAGTTGAAACCCGTCGGTTTTTACCCTCTCCTGCCCGACCTCCAAGGATTCCCAGACCCCGGTGGGTTTGTCCAATTCAAATTTGACAAAGCACCTATTCAAGATGTCTCCAACAAGCGAGATAGGCGCATGGACACCGGTATCCTGCTTCCCTCCGCGCCAGAGGAGCGCGTATGTGAGGAACACGCGACGAAAGTCACTCTGCACAAGACGAACCCCAAGCTGTACCCTGATCCTGGCCCAGTTCCCTGGGATTATGATCTCTTCCTTCCGGAGAAGAAGGACTCTATCAAGAAAGTTCTCGCAAGCTTGCAGATGTACAACCCCAACCGTGACAATGAGGAGCTTTACACCCACGAAGGTTCTGATAACTTGAAGTTCCACCGTTTCGATCGCATGCGTACTTTTGCTACCAGCGCCCAGACGCTTGGCGGTGATCATAAACAGAAAGATATTGCGGTGACACTTTTCAATCCGTCAGAGGCGAAGGAAGATTACATGTCCTCGAAGCAGAAGGCTGCATACTACTACCCCATCCTTGGCAAGACTCGCCTGAAGCCCGAGAGAGCTCGTACTATTGCACAGGCAGGCCTTGCTCCTACCCGCCCAAAGACAAGGGAAGACCAGGTTGACCAAATACAAGTTGTTGTTCGCGACCCAGATGAGGCAGAGGTCTACAAACGCTCTCTGCATCGGGCGGCCATTGACCCGAAGTTTGCCAAGTCTATGCCCCCTCCACCAGAGGATGCGCATGACGAGTTACCTGAGGAGGGCGACAAGGAGGCTGCCCGTAGAGACCGTGAGCTGAGTGTTGACGAGGCGGATAGGATGAGTGACGAGTAACCGAGTTTTTCGTGCTCTCTCCACCCTCGTTTTCTATCCTACTGTGTCAGAGTCACGACCATGGCTGTATATGTTTCTTTTGTCCTCTGCACATTCTCATACCCTATTCGTATCATGATGCTGAGATACCGTTGGACCTCGTTGCCTTTGCATCTGTCCCTTTAAGTAGAATGTTCTGGCGAATCCTGGGGACGTGGTTGGTGCGGCTGGCTTGTCATTGGTGTTTAGGCTTCAAAACACGGCGTTGAATAAACATGGATTTCAATTAGCGAGAATCTTGTTCTGTTTGGTTGTATTGAATTCCTTCTTCTTATTCATCTCTTTTCGTCATCTACGGATTCTTGGATACGGCATCAGTTAGCTTAACCTGTTTCATACAATTGCATGAGAAAGGCTGTTCCTAATAATGGATCATTATTGCTCGAGTATACTTCTAGTACTAACTCTAGTAAAACTACCCCACCCTTAATGCTTACATCATCCAGCAGCCACCAGACCCAAAACAGCAAACAATAAACATGCGGATGCCGCCCGCAAAAACACGGCGCCCGCCAAAACAATCCACCGCCCAATTCAATTGTGCGCTATCAGTCCCCAGCGCCCTCCTATGCACTTGGTTATCCAGTTGATGGGGCTGATTTCGGAGTCGCAATCATGAGGATTACTGAAGTCGTTATCGACGTAAGTTGTCCAGACTCACAGCGACACTGATGAGAGCCAGAGAATACTAACGAAAGGGTGGTAGGGTTTCAAATCGTACGCCGTGCGTACGGTGATATCGGGATGGTATGCGCTGACCCAGTTCGAACGCGCGACTTGAACAGAGGCGATTTCGCCCTATAAATGCTTGTCAGGAGCGTTTTGGCGGAAATGCAACGAGAGCGCTAATCAAATTGTATTAGGGATGAATCATTCAACTCCATCACGGGTCTGAACGGCAGTGGTAAATCTAATATCCTCGACGCCATTTGCTTCGTCCTCGGTATCACGAACATGTCGACTGTGCGCGCGCAAAATCTCCAAGATCTGATCTACAAGCGTGGTCAGGCCGGTGTTACGAAAGCCAGTGTGACTATCGTCTTCGATAATAGGGACACGGCCAAATCCCCGATCGGGTTCGAAGAATATGCGAATATTTCCGTGACTCGACAGATTGTTCTTGGCGGTACGAGTAAATACTTGATTAACGGCCACCGTGCACAGCAGCAGACCGTGCAGAATCTTTTCCAGAGCGTGCAGCTGAATATCAACAATCCCAATTTCTTGATTATGCAGGGTAGGATTACGAAGGTGCTGAATATGAAGGCGGTCGAAATTCTGTCGATGATTGAGGAGGCGGCCGGTACACGAATGTTCGAGGATCGAAGGGAGAAAGCGGCCAAAACGATGGGCAAAAAGGACTTGAAGTTGCGCGAAATTGAAGGCCTCCTTAAGGAGGAAATCGAGCCCAAACTTGAGAAACTTCGGTCTGAAAAGCGAGCTTTCCTGGATTTCCAACAAACTCAGAACGATCTAGAGCGTCTAACTCGTTTAGTTGTTGCCCACGACTACCTTCGGAGCAACGAGCGGTTACGGGTTGCGGGCGATGAATTCGAGAGCAAAAAGCGCAAAGTGCAGGCGATTGAAGATAATGCGGCCAAGCTTAAGAGTGAGATAGCTCACTTGGAAGAAGATGTGAAGCGGGTGAGAGTGGCTCGTGATAAGGAACTACGGAAAGGAGGCAAGTTCCAGGCGCTTGAAGATGAGGTGAAGACTCATTCTCACGAACTTGTCCGATTGACCACGGTGTTCGATTTGAAGAATGCGAGCATTGCGGAAGAAAAGGAGAAACACAAGGAAGCGCAACAAAATGTGAAAGATCTGGAGAAGCTCCTTAAAGAGAAGAAAAAGGTCTACGATAAACTGCAAGCGCAGTATGATGCTGCAAAAGCAGAGCTGGACGCGCAAACGGCCGAGGTTGAACAGAAGGAGGAACTACTTCAAACATTGCAGACGGGTGTGGCATCGAAAGATGGCCAGGAGAGCGGTTATCAAGGTCAACTGCAGGATGCTCGTAATCGCGCCAATACCGCGGCCACTGAACAGGAGCAAGCGAAGCTGAAGATTGCACACTTGGAAAAGCGAATCAGAGAAGAGGAACCCAGAGCGAAGAAAGCAAAGGAGCAGAACTCGGGTCTCTTGAAGGAACTTGAGGGTCTCAAATCTCAAGCCAAGAAATTGGATGCAGAGCTGGCACGACTTGGGTTTGAACCCGGGAGAGAAGAGCAGCTATATGAGGAGCAAACGTCGTTGAAAAAGGAAATCCGTGAGCTGCGCCAGAGAGCCGACGGACTTCAAAGAAAGGTTGCGAATATCGATTTTCAATACTCCAACCCCCATCCGAACTTTGATAGATCCAAGGTCAAGGGGTTGGTCGCTCAGCTCTTTACGCTCGACAAGGAGAAGCTCCAGGCTTCTACGGCCCTTGAGATCTGCGCTGGTGGTCGCTTGTACAACGTTGTTGTCGACAGCGCAGAGACCGGTACGCAATTGCTTCAGAAGGGAAAGTTGCGCAAGCGTGTGACAATTATTCCTTTGAACAAGATATCGTCATTCAGAGCTTCCGCCGAGAAGATTGGAGCGGCGCAAAACATTGCTCCCGGAAAGGTCGACCTTGCACTGTCGCTCATTGGATACGAGGAGGAAGTCACATCGGCTATGAACTACGTCTTTGGCAACACTCTGATCTGTAACGATGCCGAAACCGCAAAGCGAGTGACTTTCGACCCCTCGGTTCGTATCAAGAGTGTCACACTGGATGGTGATGTTTACGATCCTTCTGGTACCCTCTCAGGTGGTAGTTCGCCGAATTCGAGCGGCGTCCTCATTACCTTGCAGAAATTAAACGAGGTCACAAGGGAAATCCGGAGCAAGGAGCGGCTACTTGCTACCCTGGAAGAAACGATGAGAAAGGAAAAGAAGAAGCTTGACGCAGTCCGTACAATCAAGCAGGAGCTGGACCTCAAGACTCATGAGATTAAGCTTACAGAAGAGCAAATCAGCAGCAACTCTTCCTCCTCAGTGAGTTTTCACTTTTTCTCTACATTTGGACACGACACTGACGATGACAGATTATCCATGCGGTCGAGGAGATGAAAGCAAATATCGAGCAGCTTACAACCGATATTTCCGACGCAAAGGCTCGCCAGAAGGAAGCATCCAAGGATATCAAGCGAATTGAAAAAGACATGAGCGAATTTAATGACAATAAAGACAGCAAACTTGCGGAATTACAGGAATCCCTAGATTCCCTAAAGAAGAGTCTCGCTAAAAATTCGAATTCGGTGAAGACTTTGCAGAAAGAAGTACAAGGGTCTCGGCTAGAGTCAGAGCAAGTGGGAAGCGACCTCTCCGCTGCTGAAGAGCAGAGCTCCGAGGCTGAGAACGCCCTGAATGCTCAAAAGGAAGAAGTCAAATCGCTCAAAAGAGAACAAGCTCGGATTAAGGTACGAAGAAAACCGAGACGATAGTTGAAGAATGGCTGCTGACCCGTGATAGGATGCCCACGATATTGCGCAGGCACACCTCGAAGACGAAAGAGCTAAGCTCACTGGCTTCGATGAGGAGCTACGAGAGCTTGAGCAGACAATGCAAGCAAAGCACTCCCAGATCACTGAAGAGGGCCTTGACCTGCAGAAGCTCGGTCATCAGCTTGAGAAACTACAGAAAGACCAACAGGCTGCAGCCCAGACCGTCTCTCACATGGAGGAAGAACACGAGTGGATCGAGGACGAGAAAGATAATTTCGGCCGTCCTAATACTCCTTACGACTTCAAGAACCAGAACATCGCGGAATGCAAGGCCACCCTACGCAATCTTACCGAACGTTCTCAGGGCATGAAGAAGAAGATCAATCCCAAGGTCATGAACATGATCGATAGCGTGGAGAAGAAGGAGGCTGCCCTGAAAAACATGATGAAGACCGTGACCCGTGATAAGAGTAAGATTGAGGAGACCATTCTCAACCTGGACGAGTACAAGAAGGAGGCTCTTCACAAGACGTGGACCAAAGTCAACGGCGACTTCGGTCAGATCTTTGCAATGCTTCTTCCCGGAAGCTTCGCGAAGCTGGATCCTCCCGAGGGCAAGGAGATCACTGACGGCCTGGAAGTTAAGGTGCAACTGGGCAAGGTTTGGAAACAGAGTTTGACAGAACTCAGTGGTGGACAACGGTGAGCAGAACATCGTACTCGTTTCCGTGGGTGTTTGGCTAATGATTATACAGATCTCTCATTGCCCTTTCCCTTATTATGGCCCTTTTGCAATTCAAACCGGCGCCGATGTATATTTTGGACGAAGTCGATGCTGCCCTGGATCTGTCTCATACACAGAACATTGGTCGGTTAATCAAGACGCGCTTCAAGGGATCTCAATTCATCGTTGTGTCTCTGAAGGACGGCATGTTCCAAAACGCCAACCGTATCTTCAAGACAAGATTCAGCGAAGGAACCAGTGTGGTCCAGGCACTGACGCCTGCCGATTTGAAGTAATCTGTTCATGGTACTCCTTGACATTAGAATGCATATATCACCGTCTGCGTTTTGGTTGGGCATTGTGGGATAGGAGCGCATTATGTGGAATATTCTTGGTCTTCTTGGTCGAGTTTTGGAGACGGTGTTTTTCCGGGATGATGTATATGGATCTGGATGAACTTGTTTTTCCTTTTTCCATTCATTTTGGGTGACAGTTACTTTTCTTGTCTCTACTTTTCTTTTCCTTTTTCTTTATTTTTAATGATGCACATGACATGAGAGTATATTCCGTGACATCGAATGTATCCCATAACTGAGAGTCGCGTGAGTCCCATCCATGGTTGAAATTTCCTAATGCGGGCAAGAGTCTATAGCCGCGGAAGTACTGACCTCCGACTGGTATTAAATTGTCCCGAGGATTGTAATACAAATCACTCGGAGGTTCAACTCACCAGTTCCGTACTCCGTACCTCTCAGCCTGCATTTTCAGCCTTCTTCCCTTTCTTTCTCCCCCTTCCCCCTTTTACGTGCTTGGAAGCCTTTGAAAACGTGCCGTTCATTCCTCTGGTATTTTCCTTTCTTTAGTTCATCCGTCATCAGTACGAACCCCTCCAGTGGGTCAATTTCGGGGTATTTTGAGAGTGTGGCGCCCGGCTGAACGTTTTCCACCGCCACATTTTAACTATTATCTAAGTCTAAATTAAATCCCCCCCCCCCCCCCCCCCCCCCCTTCTGGACGTCATTCCCCGGAAGACTTTCACGTCGATCCTCGACCCATAGCTCGCCAGACCTTTTCACACGGCCTTCTGCCTTATTACTGGCAGTTGTTTTGAATCCTTGACCCAGTTGCGATTATCAGGATCTCACGCACACCTTGACCCCTCTCGACACCATGCCTGACGAGGAGCCGTCCCTGAACATCTCCTCACTGCTGACGCTCGCCGTCGTTTCGTTCTTCGTCATCCGTTGGTTTCTCAAGCGTGACGGCGACGGAGGCGATGGCAGCGGTCGCAGCCGTGCGCGCGGAGCCGTCGACCCGGCACAAGTGGAACAAATAGCCCAGATGTTCCCTCAGCTAAGCACACGCGACATTATGTGGGACTTGCAGCGCAATGGTGGTAACGTTGCAGCAACTACAGAGCGTATCTTGACCGGTCGCGGACTAGAGACAGTAAGTATAAGTTGATTTCGGCGTGCGAGTGTCGCGTAGTGTAAGCCGTATGCTGACGAGTAATGTCCTTTGTAGCCGCCACCGTCGTTCCAGCCTC
Source organism: Aspergillus bertholletiae (assembly GCA_009193595.1). NCBI lineage: Eukaryota > Fungi > Ascomycota > Eurotiomycetes > Eurotiales > Aspergillaceae > Aspergillus > Aspergillus bertholletiae. Next base: position 9,789 of record ML736359.1, on the reverse strand, counting down.
AGGTCGCCATCCCCCAGGCCAGCGCACCAGCCGCACAAGGCACCGCCGCCTCCACAGCGTCGAAACTGGACGGTCAAGACCTGATTTCCCGCTACAACCTTAGCGGTAAAATCGCCACCGACGGCGCTGAGACCACTCAGTCGTCTCCTGCATCTGGCTGGTCACAAAACAAAGAGGAACGTCAGCGTATACTTCAAAAGCGGAGGGACGATATGATTCTGGCGGCGAGGAAGAAAATGGAGCAGAAGGTTCGGGAGAGTGCGTAATCGACATGCCGGATGATTTTTGGATATCTTCTCTCGGTCTGTATCTGTTGCTTTTTTTTCGTTTTATTTCTTTCTTCCTGAAACCCTATTCCTGCAGAAGATCTTATACTCTGTTGGGGGCTCTGGGATGTGTAGATTGCAACACGGGTCTTTTCTGAACTAATTCTTCCTTTCCATCTTGCTATACCCAGTCTTGGCTTTCCATTCCTCTCTGACATTCTTTTTTCCATTGTCTTTTTTTTTTTTTTTATTTCTCTCTCCCCCCCCCTCTTCTCTCTCTTTCTTCCAGCGTTTGTTTCCGGCAAAGCGTTGCATGTTTATGGTGTTAGGTTGAATCAGAATACCGGCGGGTTAGATACTAGGGAATGTAGTAGGGTATATATATACATGTATAGATTGGGGCTGGTTTTTTATTTTATTTTATTTTTTCTAGTAATGATTTGGGGTGTAGTTCTTTGCTATAAATGATTTATATCAATTGCCCTAGTACAGGATCGAGTTACCTGATCGAGAAGACAGATAGATCTTATCAAGGATCAAACCACCGCCGCTTATCGTGTGCCCAGATAGTTCCATATGCATAGTTAACGAACCCCGCCTATTAATTCCTCCTACTAGGAGGTCGTGATCAATCAAATGCCCTAGATTCTTTCCCCCCCATCATGCATTAACGCATTGACTTCACACGATCTACTCCATTTTCCCATTCAGTGTAACCCTTCCCCTTCTTCACAGAAATTATATAAAGACACTAAGATCACCCAAGTATAGTAGTAATGGTTACTAGGTAGTAGTCACATAAGTAACCCCCTCCCAATTCCTCCACCACAACCAACCTACAAGAACTTCCTATTACTACTAACTACACCACCACCACCACCACCCCCAACCCCGCATCTCGACTCCAACCATGGCGGCCATCCCCGAAACCCAAACTGCCGCCGTCCTCCCCGCGTCCGGCGCAACCGCCGATGCCCTCCTCCAGATCAAAACCGACCACCCCGTGCCTTCCCCCGGCCCGGGAGAAATCCTAGTCAAGATCGAGTATTCGGGAGTGTGCCATTCGGATGTGCATAGTATTCGTGGAGAAACGCCCATGTTGACTGATGTGGCGGGCCATGAGGGTGTGGGGACGGTTGTTTTGGGTATGTTCTGTCATATCAGTGTTGTTATCTCTCTTTCTCTCTCTCTGTGTGTATGTAGGGAAGGTGGTGTATTAATTTTTCTTGATTGCTTGGTTTCGCTGTCTATTTGTATACTGGTCATGCTAATTGCCTTCGTTTCTTTGAAGTGGGTAGTGGGGTGAATGAGCAAGAGTGGATTGGAAAGAGGGTTGGGATTAGGTTAGTATAAATTCGCCTCGGAGGATAACTTGCTTTTGCATTGCGGTGGGTTTGTTTTGTTAATGTGATATGGTAGATGGCTATACAGCTCCTGTTTGAACTGTGAGATTTGCGCGGTGAATCATACGGCTTGTCCTTATCAGAAGAATGCGGGCGCAGTATGTTCCTCTTCCCTCTAACTGAACGCTTCTTCATCTGTCGAAATCGATCGCACGCTGATTTGGACTGCGATGTAGAATGTTCCTGGGACTTTTCAACGTGAGTCAAAACGTGTCAAACAGCATAAGGGTAGAGTGTGCAATGGCTGATGAGCTGGCTTTCAAGAGTATATTGTCAGTCCTGCGATCCATGTCACCAAGATCCCCTCGGAAATTGCGCCAGATGTGGCTGCGCCGTTGCTGTGTGGTATGGTATACTTCTCGAGTGTACAGTTGTACTAAATGTATTCTATTCGTGCTGAGTCTTCTACAGCGGGAATTGCAATGTACTCGTCGATTATGAAGACGAAGACACGACCGGGCGATTGGATCGTTCTCCCTGGAGCTGGCGGGGGCTTGGGGCATATGTTTGTGGTCCCTGCTGAGATATGCTAGCTTTCGCATGCTGACAACCTTCCAGGGGGGTTCAGATTGCAGTCAGGAAAGGACTGAAAGTCATTGCGATCGATAGGTATTGTTTCCGCTCACCGGTGTAGCAGTCCGGATTCCGCGCTCATATTCTCAATAGTGGCGACAAGAAGAGGGATTTGTCTCTTGCTCTCGGGGCCACCGCTTTCTTTGACTATAAGGTCGACGATATCGAAAAGGAGGTAAAGAAACTAACGGGTGGGTTTGGAGCCCATGCAGTAATCTGCACTGCCAACAGCGAATCGGCATATACGCAGAGCATGCGATTGCTTCGCAGCCTTGGGGTTCTGGTTTGCGTGGGCATACCCAATGTGCCATTTCGGCTACCGGCGACTCCGTTTGATATGATTGTCAAAGGGTTAACTATTGTTGGGAATTCCGCGGGGACGGCCAAGGAAATGGACGAGTTGATGGAGATGGCTGTCGCGGGGGAGGTGCGCGCACATATCGAGTGCTTTGAACTGGATCGGATCAATGATGTGGTGATGCGACTCGGACGCTCCGAGATTGATGGCAGAGCCGTCGTGAAAATGCCAGAATAGACGGCGACACTGCATTGATTGCGCTCTTTAGGTCGTACCCCGTATCGTGCCTCTGGATGTCAGCATAGCCAATGATAGTTATCCATCCAACTTTTGCGAGAGTGGAGCATGAAAGCCCAGTCCGCCCCGCTAAGAGCGGTACAGTGTATAAATAAATGCACTCTAATTGAGGGCTCCACTGTCGTTCGAGACTCGAAGCATGCGATATTTCGCCGGCCCCTTTTCCTCGAGGCAAAAATATGAACTCAACCGGTGTGAGTCCATCCTCGAAGTATAAACGGGGTCCTCATTACTGAGCCGTACCACTACTAGTAGGGCTACTACTTGGGAGAGTAGTACTACTAGTAGTACGGTATGTAGTACCCATGACACCACGGGATTCAACTTTGGCGATTGACCATCTTGTAGTTTTTAAGTGGAATGGCCTTCTGAACGCCGTGAAGCTCCCTTGCTTCAACGGTGGTGGTCGAATGGATCCGCCCGAGGGCGAAGTGTGCCGGCAGCCCTGCCGCTGATTGGCGCAACCGAAGTATGCAACGCAGGGACATGAACATCATCCGTAATTTGGCTCTCGTTTCTTCCCCACGACGCTCTTCTGGCTTCAGTCTCCGATGGCCAGTGCATGTCCACACATGTAGACATGCCGCCCTCTGACTTGTCGGTTTCGCCTGATGGATCGCATCCCTTTGCGTCGGTGCTCCAGCCCCACGAGCAGATCCCCCATCACCATAAGTGTGAACCTTCGACCGGAGCAGAGGATGCGTCGTGCATTTTTCGGGATTTAGTGTCCCTTAGTCGGGCTCAATTGCTTCGACGACTATTCGCCTCAGGCCTCGTGGAGCCAATGGAGCTCCGTGAGAGGATCTGCTGCCATCCTCGTTTTCCCGCAGTTATCGATCATCTTCCCGTTTGAGCCGGGGCAGCTTATCACTTGCCACGCCCATGTGTGTCTCTGATAGGACATCATCTTGCTATCCCTTTCGTTTGGACCCGGACGCTGCAATGGATAGAGGGGCATGGTGGGGCGCTAACACGACGCGTTCAATGCGGTGGTCTAGTGGAGGCATTTGATTCAAGAAGGCCTCCCTGCCTCGTTCTTGGGGTGCTTTCAGTGTCAGATTCATATCTGTATCTCTCCTGGAACAGGAGACACCAATTCCTCTCCAACCACCCGCCAACGCCATGAGTACCCTAAGCAGTAGCTTAGGCGGTGTCGCGAACCGCATGGACTGGCTCTATGTCTACATCGCTGGCACTGCTTTCCTTGTCTGCGGCTTGGTCGCCGTCGTTCTTCTCTTATCTTCTCAAAAAGACAAGGCCGACTCCAACAAATATGGTGGCCCCTTGACCTATGTGAAGTTCATCTATGCCACATTCCTCAAGCCCCATGACAAAAGTGGAAATGGCCAGCAGGACGCCCTGGAGAGCTTCTACAAGACACAAGTACGTGGTGATGAAATCTCGTGCGGCGCTGTCATCCAATCACTAAACGATACTTAGGCTGGTGCGTACGATGCGACGCGCAAGCGGCTTCTCCGTGGTCGAGAGGACATGCTTGGCCTCGTTGCGGCTCAGTTGAAGTTTAAGGCGGAGAAGAAGGAACTGAAGGCTGGAAAGGCAGTGTGGGTTGATGTAAGATCATCTACATCCCTCGCAATCATTTGGAGCGCTGCTGACAATACAGATTGGCGGAGGAACTGGGTGAGCCACAGTGGAAAAGCTCCGTGCTCGGTCTGCTCTAACTGTGATACAGATACAACATCGAAGCCATGTCAGCTTTCTTACCCGTCAATGAGTTCTTTTCCCATGTCTACCTGGTCGACCTTTCCCCTTCCCTCTGCCAGGTGGCTCGTGAACGATTTGCGCGATTAGGGTGGAAGAATGTCAGCGTCGTCTGTCAAGATGCACGTTCGTTCCGCCTGCCAGACGCAGACAGCATTGATCCACGGACGAAGACCGCTCCCGGCGCAGATCTCGTCACCATGAGTTACAGCCTGTCTATGATCCCCGATTATTATAGCGTCGTTGATTCGCTACCGGCGCTGTTGAGGCCGTCTGGACTACTGGGCGTGTGTGACTTCTACGGTAGGCTATCCCCGATCTTGAACTGCCTGCAATCTACTTTTTCCAGCTGCAACCATTTTCCACATGGCTATGTCGTTGGCAGGATACAGAAGACTAACCCCTTATAGTCCAAAGCATCGTGGATGTCTCGTCCCGCAATTACACCGGGGGCGCCTTCAACCGTCATGTCAACTGGCTTGGCCGGGTGTTCTGGCGTGCTTGGTTTGATGTGGATCGCGTCAGTCTTGAGGCTGCCCGCCGGGATTACTTGGAATACCGGTTCGGAACTGTGGTCTCCGCTAGTGAAAGAAACTACCTTCTCGGAGGTATCCCATACTACATTTTCGTTGGATGCCAGAAGGATATCACCTCAAGCCAAGCAGGCCGGGAGGCCATCGAAAAACTGGATGCATCCTTTACCGAGTCGCCATACCTTTCGCCGGCTAACCATCGTCAGGAGATGGATCAAGCTGTTGAATTGAGCGCACAGGAAGTACGCTCCAAAGCGTACGAATCTGCCGTCATCAACCTGGGTTCCAACCTCCCCCTTCCATCATCTTTCTACCAGAACCACCACTACCGGATCTTCTACAACGACCTGCTTCCCAAGCACACGCAGTTCAAGAATGAATATATCTATGCCTTTAACTGGGAGGATCCTCGGGTCGACCACCGCCTACTGAACATCCAGCAAGATGATGTGATCCTGGCGATCACCAGCGCAGGCGACAACATCTTGGACTATCTCCAGAAGAGCCCACGACGCGTGCATGCGGTTGACTTGAACCCGAACCAGAACCACCTCCTCGAACTCAAGGTTGCCAGCTTCACGGCCCTTGGTCACCGCGACGTGTGGAAGATCTTCGGCGAAGGAAAGCACCCTGAATTCCGCCACCTTCTTATCTCACGGCTCAGCCCACATCTCTCAAGCCAAGCATTCCAATATTGGCTGGAGCATGCCCACATTTTCACATCGTCATACAGCCGGGGTCTCTACGAAACTGGAGGCTCGCGCCATGCCATTAAGATGGTCCGTTATCTCTTCAAGGTCTTCGGATTGGAGAGCCAAGTCCGGAAACTCTGTGAGGCCCAGACTCTCGCCGAGCAGCGTGAGATCTGGCCGCGCATCCGCTCCGTCTTGATGAGCAAGCCACTTCACTGGGCCATCGTCAGCACTGAATGGTTTGCTTGGAAGGCCGCAGGCGTGCCTCGGAACCAGCGGAACATGATCATTGACGATTTCTTCAAGCGAAACGGCCTCACCAACGACATGAAGCAGGCCAAGGATATCAGCGGCCAATCCATTTGGGAATACGTGGTGGATACTCTTGACCCCGTGGTGAAGGACACGTTGATCAGCAATGATAATTACTTCTACTTCCTGTGTCTGCAGGGGCAATTCTCCCGAAGGTGAGCGTTCTCGGTGCGCCCGCATGGCGACTTGACTAACCGCGACAGATGCCACCCCACCTACTTGTCTCCCAAGGCACATATGAAGCTGTCGTCTCCGGGAGCCTTTGATGGTCTTCGTATCCACACCGATGAGATTAACGAAGTGATCAAGCGGATCACACCGGGCAGCCTCACCATTGCCGTGGTAAGTGTAGCCCCCCCCCCCCCCCCCCCAAAAAAAAACAGCTCCCGCACGCCGGACGTGGACTGACATTCGTCTCAGGTCATGGACTCGATGGATTGGTTCGACCCCGAAGGGAACGATGCCTCGGCGCAAGCACAGAAGCTTAACCACGCATTGAAGATGGGCGGCCGTATCCTGCTCCGTTCAGCGAGCATCGAACCCTGGTACATCCGACACTTTGAAGAGAACGGGTTTTCTGCGCGACGGGTCGGTGCCCGATTCCCGGGCACATGTATTGACCGGTAAGATACGACTTGTCTGAGTTACACTGAAGCGTAGTTACTGACGGGAATAGGGTGAACATGTATGCCTCGACGTGGATCTGCACAAAGGCCAAGGAGCTGGAAACGACGCGACCAACGGCGGAGCGGTCGATCTCTTTACTGTCACTGAATGGGACGGAGAAGCGGTCGAGCGTAGAGCACCTTGACCTATAATAATAATTCCCTTTCGCCGATCCCCTACGGTATACGAGACGAGACTACTTTCACACCGATTCTTAATTCTTTCCAAAAAAAAACAAAAAAATAAAGTTCCGCTTAACTATTGGACAAAAAGGATTTTCGTCTGACTAAGAGATGAGGCAGCAGAACAAGAAAAAAAGAACAAAGAAAAAAAGACCAAAGACAAAAGACAAAAAGGAAAGCAAAAGAAATCCACCCCCTGTTGATGACTGGTGATGGATGTACCGAGTATGTATCTTTGTAAAATCAATCACGAATGAATGAATGAATGAATGAATAAATAAATAAATGAATCCCAGTTACCACTCACAGCCAAGGCGCTTGTCCAACCGGACTTGAAGAATGAAGGCAAGGTGAAAAGGCAAGGTGAAACCGTAAGGGTCACAGTAGACGCCAACCTGGAGGTTAGAATGACCCCAAATTTCATTCCTGATGAGAGGAGGGGAACGAATCTAGAATGTACTTTTTTGCCCTCGAGTGCCATGGTTAGCTGTCGGAGTGCCTCGTCCAATCGGGGGATGATGGCCAGCCCTAAGTGGGAGTCATCAAATTCAGTTCGGTTTAAGTAAACGACCGGATTAGTTAGAATTTTCTGGTGCCTGACCAACGCCTCAGGAACCAGTGGACGCCAAGGCCATCACCTGCAGGGTGAGCGCCCTACCGGACTACTGTACGTCTCGCACTATTAGCACCACTAGTTCTTATTTCCCTGGACGAGTCCGGTAGCACCGCCCCCCCCCCCCCCCCCCCCCCCCCCATCAGCGAATCATTCCAGACTGCACAGACGGACTACCTCGTTCTAGCCCCAACAATCGACCGCAGCATCGCCAACACACTTCCCAACCCGATGCCCCACGTCATTCGCCGCTGCGTTGGTTCCTTGACGACGTTTTGTCATCTGTCTATTCTTGGGGCAGGGAGAGCTCTTTGACGCCGGGCGATCAGGGGCAGGAAAGCGTGATGCGTTGTGTAATCCCCGCTCGAGGAGGAGTCGAGTGCTGGCAGTTATCCCTCTTTCATGGCGACGTGAGACGCCCCCGGTCCAAGCTGCGCATACCGGACAGTGCCGGAGTCGCCCACCGACGCATCTGGCGTAGGTAATCCATGTCATCATTGGATGCGGATTGGGCTGCCCGAGTTCTTTTCGCGGCAGAGGAGGCGACTGCAGGGAATACGGGCCTATCACTCGGAAGCCACCGCAGAACTCGTGTTTGTCAAACTTTGTTGTTCAATTCACTAGTATTTATTTAGGGCTTCGCTCCCCTCTGCGGCCAAGCTGCAAATTCTGCACCTCGTTTTGACTCTTTCGTACCCATTCCGGTCGTTAGCCCTAGAGCAGCGCTCTCCCACACTCCTTGTGATAGTATCAGCGATACGTCTCTTTGCAAGCGTCACTCTTTACCCCGTTTGCATCCTCGATCCCTTCCAGTCTGCGCCAGATCTATCATTCATTGCCTGTCGGTATCTCTCAATCGGCTCCCACCTGTCGCCATTCCACTGTTGCGTACCCGATCTGCTATACGTCACTCAGCGCAAGCGCCGAAAGAATGAAGGCCACCACTATTGCATCCGTCCTCTGCCTCACTGCGGCCCAGCTGGTTGCTGCGGACACCACCGTCACCTCGACGGCGACCAATACGGTCACCAAGACGGTGTATCGTGTAACCTCCTCCACCGCCGCCGAGAGCCTTTCTATTACCTCTGTTGCTTCTTCTTCTTCTTCTTCTTCTTCCACCCCTACGCCTACGGGCTCTGTGAGCTCTAGCTACGTGCATAGCATGGGTAGCGCATCGACTAGCTCAGCCAGCGCGGCCAACACGGCCAGCACGGCCAGCCCGTCCGTTACGCTGAGCTCCGCGGCTGGAACTTTTGATGCCAGCATGCCCATTGCGCTGGCTGCTGGCTCTCTGGCTTTGCTATTGGGATCCCTGTGATCATCCTTGGACCGTGGTCGCCTCGCGGTTGCGCCGTGGGCTCGGTTCACGATGTGCCTCGGTGTCTCCGGATATCCGGTGGCGACTATGACGATTTCTGGAGGCCCACACTGGCAGACACTCTTTTGTTCTTCTTCTTCTTCTTCTTCTACTACTACTACTACTACTACTACTACCCTTTCTTATGACATCTGTGATACCTCTTTTTGAAGACGTTATTTTCCTTCTCTTCTTGTGCGGGGTCGTCTTGGATGGGATGACCATGCGCAAGAAGCTGGGTGTTAAGGATACATTTATACCCCTTTTATGACGTTGGGATTGGTTACGAGTTGATGGGTTCGTGCGGGCCAGTATGGAATACGAATACTGCTGCACGACAGATGTATCTAGAGTTGATTCCGATAGAAAAAGCACCTCCTGGTTCTATTTTACTACCCCGTAGACATACTCCTATTACTACCTGATAAGTACATACTTGAATGTCAGGATCAGATAAAAAGTGCCGAGCCGGGTGGGCTGTTATCAGTATGGGTCCTGATTGGTGGGTCGCGTGTGGACGACGCGTGCCAGCATTTTTGACAGGCCATCAACACTGAGCAACTTAACGATTGAATCCACTGGAATCACTTTTCCGCTCGGACGATCTGCATTCTTTCGGACACCATGGATCCGGTGATGTGATCCGATCTGCCAAAACCGCTGTTGTCGTAAGTGTATATACGGAGAACACTCCCTGGGGTATTCTGTATCTCCCACCAAGACAACGCGTGCCAAACACCCACATTCAGACCGTCCCCGATCGCACGTTCGTGCCCGTCCTTGCGTCTTTTTTTCTTCTTCTTCTTCTTCTTCTTCTTCAATTTTTTTTTTTTTTTTTTTTTTTCTTTTTTATTTTTTTTTTTTTTTTTTTTTTT